>OY365809.1:9943375-10207648 GCA_959347315.1 Bimastos eiseni
ATGAAAAATGTGTAAATTCTTGTCATTTATGCATGAATTCAATCTCGCAACTTCTATGACGCCATAAACACAATGAGCAAGAACCAATCGATGATCGCGTCTATGCAATATTAGTCCAAATCAATCAATCAAACAACGAAGCCTAATATAGCGCCTCTTCAAGTAATCTACTCAGAGGTGCTCCCAGCCTCCCATGCAGTCCAAATACATTAAGTTAACTTCCATTGCTTTATATATCTGCACATTACACACACATATGCATATAGGGTTATATAATGTATGTATATATATACATATATATATAAATCCTGTGTAGACACTACATGCATACAAACACCTAACCATGGAATCAAGATAGAAAAATTACTGTCAACGGTTTATTATAAGTGCCAAGTGAACATGTACTCCGTCATAAAATATCTGGAGTAAAATATCTATTCAGAGAAAGAGGTGTAGGTAGGCTATTATGTTGAATGACACGGGCACGACTACACAGACAGACAATGATACGACAGACAGACGTACAAACAAACAGACGTACAAACAAACAGACGTACAAACAGTTCGATATATCACGAGGCTGCAGTGTACATACTGGGAAGGCTACAGTCACGTGTACAATTGAAGCAGAATAATAGTTCCACGGCGATTGACTTCCTTTGACTAGAAGCAGCTTTGGTAATACAAAGAACAAGGCCAGATGGCGCCATATTCACTCACATTATATATATTATATAATATATAATATATATATATAATTTATAATATATAATATATTACATAAATGTGTGCACATCAAAGTCACTTACAAAGTTTTGTATCGTCATGCTTGTATTAACCCCACAGCAAACAAAAGCGTCTACATATTCGACCTCTTATAGACTTAGGTTTCATCCCATTCGGTATTAAACATAATCGCAAGAGTAATGAATGTAGGCTAACCATTAAAATAACGAGCAATGGTCTAATTAAAAATATATTACAAGGCTATTGTTGTAGGCTGCATGCGGTCAAAGCAGACATACTTAGAAGCAGATTTTGCAGCTTCAACGAACCGTCAAATTACCAGAAACTCTAAGGAGGCATATTATGCATATTTATCTGTGTGTAAATATTTTTACAGCGTCTTTTAATTGCATCTCAAAGCCGCTGTTTGCATAGGCCCACATGGAAAGAAAGGCATTTTGTACAATGCGTACAGGCCATTGCCTACGCGTTGTAGCCATAAGCTTCAGACAGAAACTGAAGGCTTCAAGCAAGACCTCGAAGCCCAGTGTTCGACGATTCAATCATTGACCTTAACAATCGTACCATTCTAGCTTTGGTGCCATCTCCAGGCACATGAGACAAGATGAAGGATAGAACGTTAGGTGCAAACACACACTCACGTAAAGACATACGCATTCAAACACACACGCTTTGACACCATATATTATATATATATATACACATATATATAAAATTGTATAATATATATATATGTATGATGTATATATATATGTGTGTGTATATATTATGGTGTCAACGAATCGACGACAGAATATCCACAAAACCGCGAGCAAGAAATCGATCAATCAATCAATGCAATTTATATAGCGCCTCTTCAAGAGAACTATGCAGAGGCGCTCCCTGCCCAGGCCCGGTCAAAAAGGAAGCTTATATAAGGAGAAGGAAATGACGAAGGAGGAAAAAGAAATGGCGGAGAAGGCAGTAATTTAAATTTAACAACGATCTGATGACAAGGATAATTAGCGTCGCCCACCTCTCCTTCCTCAAAGTTTGAAACTGGCACTATCTAGCAATTGGGCAGAGGTGTACCAGAGTGGGTGTCGAACCCACCCGTCCTTCTGATCTTTCTGCCACAATATGACTACCACTGTGACAATGGGCAGCAACAGTAAGCAGTTGCAAGGACTGACACCAGTTGTCGTCACATACATCAGACTTTTGTTACTGGTCGAGTTTATAATTTACATCACTGCGTGAATCCTAAATCACGTCTGTCAATTCCATGCCCTAGGTCTGTGTCTATTTGCATGCATTCCAATGCAATAAAGCAGAAGGGAAGCAAACCAATAATAAGTTCTCGAATGACCCATTCCAACGCACGAGTTCTCTGACGCCTGGAGATGTTTTGATTGCTAAGCAGAAGAATTTGAGAGCAGGCGATGAGCAAACATTCCGTCTATTTGGTGAGTTTTATACCTCGGCCAAATAGTTCAACCGTGAGGTGGAGACACTGTTCTCAGCCCAGCAGTCGACTGATGTATAAATATCCCCGGATGTCTGTCTATCGTTACCACCCTTGACCGCAAGTTACACAGACCACGGCGTCGGTCCAATGGTGACCTTGAAGTCACGAGCCTCTGACCTCGAGGTCAAGCGAGGTCTATTATAGCTCACGTGACTCGCTTTCTTGCATCTGAACTTAACACTGATGAGTCAAAGTAATCATAGGCACCATTCGATCACGTGCCCTGTGTCTGTCTGTCCGTCTGTCAATCAGTAAGTTAGTCTGTCCGCTTGCCCACCCGCCCGCCCGAGCCTGCCTGCCTGCCTGCATATGAAAAACATAGCGCTTGTCTGTTAATGGAGAGGTTGCTTAACGGGGCCTTTCTTGGTCTGGGTCATCGTCTCAGAAGCTGAGTGTGTATGCATTCAAGTGAGAAAATCAACTGAGTGCTTCTCTTGTCTATTTGCTTTCTAAGAACGTCTTAAGCCGGCATTACCAGGCACTCATCCGCCCTCTCCCTCCCTGGCTTCAACCCTACCTCCCTCTCTCCCCCACCATTCTTCTCAGCCACACTTTCTCTCTGCCACCGTTCTTATCTACAACCCTTCCTCTCTGTCACCCTTCCTCTCTCGCACACTTCCTCTCTGCCACTCTTCCTCTCTGCCACCCTTTTTTTCTGCCACTCTTCATCTCTCCCACCCTTCTTCTTTCCCATCCTTCCTCTCTCCAGCCTTTCCTCTTTTATTCCGGAATCCGGTGTCAAGAGCCTGATTGGTGATTCCGCTGGTACCCCATAGTGCCAGTCTATGGACGAAGGAAGGGCGCCACCGAACATCTTTATTTTTAATTTATCATGAAGATTTTAATAGCGCCCCTTCAAAGTTATAATGTTGTGGACAGATCAAACCCCGGCTAAAAACAATATTCCTAAGGCTGCCATTAAACACATTCGAACAAACCCTATAGGCATAAGGTGTACATACTGATAATGGTAAGTTCCATACCAAGGGGTCAACAACAGGCCTGGGAATGCTTGATGCTGTCTAATTGAAGTTCGCGTACGTGGAAACGAGGAATTCACCCTAAGTGGAAGAGAGGAGAGCACGTCGATCCCTGCACGCCCCTTGTATATAGAGCAAATACGTAGGTACTTCACGTAAGAGGCACAGCCACATCAAAGCAGAACTGCAGAAAACCGGTATGTGACAGGAAGCCAATGCAGGACGTCCCCCGCGCACACTCGGTGACGTAACCGAACCCGCTACAAGCACCTCAACCGCCCAGGCGGAAGGCCAGCGCAGAGAGCACGGCAGTAGTCAAGGCCAGCGACAACATGTCATGGCAGTGTCCCGTTAAACCGTGTAACCAACCAGCGTCCTTAGTCGCCATGCACAGAGGCGGTTGGGCGGCTGGAGCGTCGGAACTTCAATTCTGAAACCAGGGTTCGATTCCAGGGAACATCTAGTGAATTTCAACATAGCTCGAACTGTCGAAATGCGTGAACACTCAGAAGTCATCAACTTCCAGAAGAGAGCCTGCCACAATCCAATGCCACTCCCTAACCGTCCTGAATACAGAATATACGGAATGGAAAGAAAAGAGGAACCCATTCGCCACTGGTGAAGATTTTCCCTCCACTTAAAGAAGCTACTTGCTGTACATAAGCCACCTAATATTCCAATCATCGATGGCACGTGCTCCTGACCTTAGATCGTCACAAACACCAATCGCAAGTACTTGACCTTTGGCAGGTTGTTGACCTTAGAGCCTAAATAAGCACGCAAAACTCTATGCCGTGCGTTTCAGCACGTCGTAAAACCAGCCGTAAAAAAGTGGGACCTAAAGGCCTATGCTTATAGTGTTTTAAGTTCTATACGTAGGCAGGCCTACACCAAGGCCTATTTACGGAATATACTGTTGTATAGGCCTACACATGCACTTTGACAGCTACAGAGCACTTAGAACTCCTATCTTCATATATTGTTGCCTAATATGTAGCTCATTAGTGAATGTAGAGAGACACGCACAGATACTAACAGACAGACGATAGGTGTGACTTGCAGAGTCACTCAATCGACGTCCAGTGTTATTTCATTGCAGACCAGGTGAATGCTAAGGGGCGATAGCAAACCGAGTTCGAGGCCATGCAGCTGGTCAATGACCACAGAGACTATGATAAATTATATATAATATATATATATCTTATATACAATATGCATAGTATATGGATAGTATATAGATAATATATAATATATGCAATATTTATAATATATTATAGTATGTATGTATATATAGGCCTGTGCCACATGCGGAGAGGAACATTTAAGGTATTAAGCAGACATCGGAGAGTCTAAATGGCTGTCCCTTGCACGTGGTATTAGGCGCTGTGGAGAGAGTGTACGTCCCGTGAACCTCGATCCTACTGGATATTCTGCTCTTCACGCCAGGACGAAGAGCTAGGAACGCATGGCTGCCCTCTGCAGTAACACCACCAGTGAAGACCATGTTCGATGTAGCGGATGTTCGCTTGTCTATATAGGCCATCGTTACTAACTCTAGACATCCATCTAGGCCTATGGCCAATCTCCATCTATCTCGCATTGTGACATAGCCTACAGACTGCTCTAATGTGGGTGCCAGAAATGCCGTTGTCATCCGTCCATTGAAAAGGGCTTTAGCGGTGGTTGAAAACCTCAACAATGCATTGATTATTCATTTGAAAATCGAGTAGGGTAGACCATAGGTCGTTATATGCTTCAGAGGCTACAATGTAACCGGAGATTCCCGTCTAGGCCCTATCAACCGATTATTTTCCCAACAACGCTTTTGCAAAAGCACCGAAGCGAAAACTGTTTGACTCACATGCGTATGTCGCGAGGACATTCACCATCAACCTTCTCAGTGACTCTTAATTCAATTAGGCCTAATATAATCCTATAACATACAATAATTCAAGCACGACATCTGGAATAAGCGTTTTTCTTTTTGTCTACGCAACCGCAAATAAATCTGGTAAAGAAGGGTTATTGGTTTAAAAATAAATATGAAATGAGAATGTAAAGTATGCGTGGTATCCTACTGCATAGGCCTACGCATACACGGGCAATAAGCAAATGCTGTTGCATGGACCACAGGTCAATATACGATAGAAGGATTCTCGTAATATATAGCAACCCCATTCGTAAAATACGAATTGAAGTAAAACCTATTCCTATCATTCAGTATACTTTAAATAAACTGCCAAGAATCGGGTGCAAATATAAAAGAATAGTTGATTTGTGATGCGTTATGAAATTCGGCATAAATTAATTATTTCAGTAAGTAGACCTAATGTTCCAATGAATAGACCTGTAATGTCTTCCATCACTGCTGGTGCTCATTGCGTCTTCGCCTACTTGTAGTCAAGCCTACAATCCCTACACGTAATTTATATCTCGCCCCGTTCATTTTGTGTGTTTGTCTAACCAAAACTCTAAAAGTAGATTTGACTCTCTGGCAGTTTGACATCAAGGCCAAGGGTTGAAAGTTCGGTAAAGCTAAAATTCATTGAAGTGCATCTGCAAAATCAGTGTCAGTTGTATGCCTTTAAAAGCTGTTCAGTTAAAATCTTGCTTTTGATCACACGTTTTATTTTTTAAAGGAGTTTGGTTCGTTTTAAATCGATAGCATACGAGATAGTGTGTTCGTTAATTTACTCGTTCTTTCAAAGCTTTATAAATGATTTATTTCTTGCGCTTTGATCTGAGACATGACTACACGAACTTACTCGAACTTGTGACTTTTAACTGAGTCACAGGTTGGCAGCACTGCAAAGACATACTTACTCACTGTGGGTATTGCTATCTCTTTCCTTAGTCTGAAATTTGTTCTTGTGTTTATAACTCGGAGTGGTTCTGATCAGATTGCACTGGGAGAAGTTTTATAAATCCGTAAATATATGCAATACAACACAAAACTTCTCTAAATCTTGCTCTTGAAACCATATCCATTACATAGCTTACCCGAAGGTATTTTCTGGGTATTAACCCTCCCAACTCCCGGCCATTCGATCCCCACATAAACTGAATTAAGTCCGTTTGACTATCATGATCATAAACCAGTGGCCGATAAGCCAGATAAAATCCTACCTGTATTAAAAGGCCAACCCGGCGGTGACTACGGCTGTCGAACTAGTTCTGTCAAAAAGTTTGCCAAACTTAAAAGAGTCTGTGCTCAGGCGAAGCGAAAGGCCGCGCTGGCCAACTCCCCCACCTTCCCCCACCCACAGACGGTCAACGACGACGAACGTATTTCATATTTGACTAATGGACTGTCGCTGTCGATATGTTGCTTGGTGTGTGCGTTGCGCGTGTGTATGTGTGTATAGGTGTGTACGTATGTGTGCGTGCGTGTGTTGCCTCTTGTCCATTGGTTGGCTGCGTATGGCTGCGGGCTGTCGACGCCACGCTGCCTTGCACACGTAATATATATCCGAAGCATTGCTTTGTACGGTGGCTCACAGCGGCCAGTGCACTCTTCGGCCCTTGTGGGCAGCTTTGCAATAGTAATACTCAATTTATACATATGTGTATATATATATATATATATATATATATATATATATATATATATATATATATATATACATGCACTGTATGCATGTAATACATAATTATATGCACTGTATGTATGTAATAAATATATGCACTGTATATATGTAATTATGTCTATAGCCTACGGATATACAGTATATATATATGCATATATATATATATATATATATATGTGTGTGTGTGTGTGTATGTGTGTGTGTGTATGTGTGTATGTGTGTCAGTCTGTCTTTCGGTTTGTCTGTCTTTGCAATGAATCTTAGTGATCGTAATCTCATTTTATCAACAGCGACCAATAGATGTCGTGTTAACCATAGCTTATTCAGAGGCGATTAATTGAAACAGAATCGATGGGAGGTTATACCGTTAGAAGGAGTGAGGGCTCTGACAAACAGGCAGTCAGACGGATAGGTTGTATGGTGCTTAGAATAATTGCAATGGCGATAACGAGAGGAGGAGGCATCTGAATAGGATTTGTAAAAGAGCAGCGTTGTCATTCTCCTGAATTCCGTACTTTGCCGGCTCCTCCAGTCCTCCACCATCATTATCGATTACCCGCCATCATCAATCTCATGCTCCTCTATACATCATCCTTCTGGCTTTTCATTCCCCTTTTCAAGAATTCTTACCCAGACTCACTCGATCATCCACCCTCACATCCTCGACCAAGGCGACACCCCCTTAACAGCTACTCTGCCTCCTGTGACCCGCTGGAAACTGGACTCTGCCATTACTCAGACTACCCTTTTGACAACCCATTTGATTTGATGCAGCGCTAGTGAATCAGCTGGTGCCCTGCCTTGGCTTTCGAGTGGCGCTTTAGAAGTTTGGAAATTACAATCACGATGCTAGGTAAAAGACTCACGGAGAGAGAAAGAGAGAGGCAGACGGACAGACAGACAGACAGACAGACAAACAGACAGAGCAGATGATGAAGTATTGGTAAGTTCGATGATGGATAAGATAATATATGTTGAAGAGAGGTTGTTACAGAGAGGCGGACCAGCTGTGGCTATTATTATTATACATGTAGCGATTTGCAACTTTTAGTGACATGGTGTCGGGAGGGCGGAGGGAATGTCAAACGGAAGAGGAGGCTTTAGGAGCAGGTTGAGTGAAGTGGTTGGGCCGGGGACGGAGATATGAGTGTTGGAGGATTGAAGTGTATTGTAGATGAGTCATATGAGTGTATGAGCGGAAGAGGTCATTTTAAGTCCAAGCAATAAAGCTTTCTAAGGCGGAACCTCCCTGGCGGCCCCTTAATAATTTTGGTCATGAAGGACAACATACCCAAAATGCTGATATACTGTCTGAAGTGATTGTCCTTTAAGACACTGCTCTGTGTTGGCTACGATTCGGGTGAAGGACCGAATATATGCAAGAGATTTACGACCAGAGAAGTGAGGGTATCGCACATACAGACATACAACGAAGTCTATAGATATACTCAAGCGAGAGAGACAGACAGACTGAGAGAGACAGACAGAGACAGTCTAGGACAAGGAAGAGCAGAGCAAATATCTATGTTCAGTAGGTAGATATATGTATTGCGTCACTTGCGTGTATATTAAGCTAGCTTTCTGTGCCCGTATAGGTCTACCATTCGTATAGTTGGTTGTGTAGCTATCCGCATTGACAGGCCATTAATTTAAAGCTGTAGACCTCTAGTTAGGTTTTGTGTTACAACGTAGGCGTTCGTTGTTTTATCGCGGTACTTGCCCAATGAGTGGCAATGACTTACAGGTCATTTAAACCTAATGTCGTAGAAGTTATGGTTTTATTGGTCAAACAGTTGTGAATGAAAATATAGACCCAGCTCTGTGTCGGTTGCTATAGAACGCGCCGCCACCGTATGACTCAAAGGCAGCCGATTAAGAGAAGCGTCGTAGGCCTATAACTTATAGCTTGTCATCGGTTTTTGTATTCTACAACAGCAATTCCAAAAGGACCAAAACTAGTCATTTGAGTCCTGTTGTGAGACACGATTTAGCTCTAAAGGCTGGGTTCTAGTTCCGGTCAGGACAGAAATCAGTTAAAAGATGTACGTTTTAAAAATAATAGCGACTACAGTCCGTGCTCACGTTTCGATGAATTTTCCAACGAGATCCGTCATCTTTATAATCAGCGCCACACCATTAAAAGCCCATTGTGTATGGGCTGTAACAAAATAGATTCAAATTTTTTTAAACAACCACGGCATACGGTCAGCGCTCGTGAATCCTGAGCACTGGGCTTGGCTTTCGAATGGCGTTTTAGAAGTATGGAGCTTACGAACAGGTTACCGTTTACCTGAGGTTACGAAAGCATTACCACATGTATATACTGGTCTTTGCTTCATGCCCAATTCGGTTCGCAAATCAGTAACGACTTCTGTAGATTCGGATTATGAAGCGGCAAAACGAAGGCGTTGGAAGTGACGATGAAACAGAGGTAATAGGTTTTATCTTTCCTTTCACACACTCAAAAAAATGAACGTTGTGTTTAAGATTTGAGTCCACAGAGAAGCAAATTAAAACTGAAATATCAACAATTAGGCCTATTAAGTTAAATTGGAATGCAAACCATACCTATGATGAAAGAGACATAACATATATAAAAAGCCCCCTTTTTGCTTGCTTTCAAAATGGACCCATTGTTCTCGTTTTGATTTATGTTATCTATCTACAACGTTCAAATTCATGACAAGGTTAAAATTCATTGTAAACTCAAATAGATCAAAATATTTGGCAACTTCACTTCAGCTGCAGTTCAAGAATTAAAATTCGAGCAGATGCACTAAGGCACGTTGTCTGCTGCTCTTGGAATTTCAGTGAGCAGCATCATTAGCTCTAGTAAATACGTGTTCTCTTACAACGAGCAGCGGCTAGAACTTTTCGCAACTTTCGGAAAGCTCCCGTGGCATCCGGTAGATTTTCATAAGGCAGAGGTTCTGACATCCCTAAAGAGAAACTTGATGCATCCGGTAGCCCCTTGGACCAGAGCGTCGAATCAACCATGACCACCGGAGTTCCAGGCGTAACGTCGAGTGAGCCACCATAAGCACCTGAATTCTTCTGTTCAAGGTCACTAGACTTGGACACGACGTCTTTGCCGAAATCGTTCTCACTACGCGGTTCCTGTACCGTCGAACCTTGAGAAGTGCTGGGTAAAGCTTGCCGCAATGTTTTGTCAGGTGTGGGACATTCATCCAATAAGACACTGGCTTTGTGTTTTAGCTTCTTGTTTACAGAACTAGTCTGTGATTGCTGTGCAGGAAGAGATCTGTCAGCAGAATTTCTTACGACAGCTGAATTGGGACAAGTGGAGCATTTGAAATGATCATCATTGTCCAATTCAGGCAATGAGTCCAAGACAAGCCACCCGTCTGCTGCACTAAGACCCATCTCCCTCAGCCAAATAGCCATCTTCTCCTCTGAGAATGACTTTCTTTTATAAGCAGCTTTGCTGTCTGTCAAATCACAGAAAATAAATAACATATGATTTACATACAAAAACCATAGAATAATGATATACAAATCTAAACAATACATTTATGCACATAATAAATTTTATATGACAACCAATAAAGTAAGGTGATGATACATTTAAGCAGAAAGTCTATCGATAACTGTTTCTAGTAACATAGGGGTAATCCATAAAGAACATTAACAAAATATACAATATTTTTGATGCTTCACTATCTCTTGTCTGAATGTTACATTACTCTTTTCTACCTCCTTTTGTGGACGTTTGCATTCTAGCAAAATGCTGAAGCCTATATCATTAGGCCACCCTATTGATTGTGCAGTACTAACAGTACTACAAAGTGGGGTGCCTCGTCATAACCACATCCAATAAGGTGACCCTTTTTACATCCAACACAGCACATTCAGGCTGACTTCTCTCTGGCTGAAGTAGGTGTTTACCGTATTGGGCCTCACTCCCTTGCCCACACACGGACAATCTTCACATCTGCCCCTTGAAAGATGTTCTCATAACACCATGCCTCTAGTGAGCACGCAGTTTGGCCTTTGTACCAGATAGATATAGGCTATTTTACAAAAGCCCTAAGTTCCTAAAAGAGCAACATAACCCATGCAATTCTTTACAAAGGAGCAACAAAAGCACACCCATTCCTTTCTAAAGCAATAAAACCTCTTGCACTCCTTTCCTACAGAGGCAAGTATACACAGGTGAACAGGACATAACCTCACCTTGGAACCAATTTTTTTTATGACATGCACCATTCAAAAAAACATTTCTTTTCACATATTTAAATTTTTTTTAAACAATGCTACCAACTGGACTCATAACGAAGACTACCACAATGTATACCTGCATGATAATCGCCATGAATTGTCAGAGAACTTGAACTTTCTGTTCGTTTGACACAAGCCTCTTCTAAATTTTGCTCTCCATCATTGATACGTTGCTTTCGAAGCTGTTAAACAAGGCAATCTGACACATATGAACAAATAAGGATAACGACTTTCCCTTCAGTTGAAACATTCTGCATTCTTCCACTCAAGAAATCATGGGCAATACTCTAAATATAGGCATGCTGAACTTTCAATCTTAGGTCTGGGATTCTAAATCCTGCCAGGACACAAATCAGTTTCAAGACGCTGACTTAACCTGTTTCACCTGCTGAACTCAGTTACAATAAGTTCAATAACCATAAACAGTCAGTGAGGACAATAAATTGCTAGGACCAGCCCTACATCCTTATATGCTGTTGCTATGAAAATTAATCACTGACACTTCATACTACAGCTGGCATTTTGGACCAGCTTAAAGCTCTGCCCTTCTTCAACTAAAACTGCATTTTTAGTAATCAAGTTCCCTTTAGTTTTGTGCAAGACAAGCCTAATTGTCACACAGTGCAAAACAGATAGGACACTCAAAGTAAAGTCTGTGACGGAGAAGAGTGCAAAAACGCAATCACGTAAAACAACTATACTACAAAGGCAATCACGTAAAACAACTATACTACAAAGGCAATCACGTAAAACAACAATACTACAAAGGCAATCTCGTAAAACAACTATACTACTTATGACAGTGGAGAAAGAACCTAACTTGAAAAAATTTAATATATTCACTCAAAATATGTGTATACTATCTCAAACTAAAAATATATTACAGCAAAATGGCAATCTCATTATCATAAGAATTTGGTCAGCAGTGCTCAATCATATCAATGCCAATTGGGCCTTCGTTTTAGGTCTATTCGAAACCAATTGCCACGGACATTTTAATTATCCCATAAGGTTCATTCTTAATTAAGTGGCATACGATGCAGATTATAATGTTACAACAACTCTCGTTACTGTTAACAGAAACTGTGCAGGGCATAATTGGACGCAAAACCTCATAAACTGTAACTTACTGCAGAATAGAGCAGTCTCATCATCTCCTTCTTGCCATGATCAGCTTGCATGAACGGTAAGTCTAGGCTCTCACACTCCTGCCGTAAATTGGATACAATAAAAATTAACTAATCCAGGATTGGATGTACATATACTAAGAAACATACCTCCTCCAGTTTACCAAAGCTCCTAGTGGTTGCATGCTACAATGTGCACTTCAGAACTTTGTAAGGATGGCATTATCAAATTACAATTCAATTGCATATTATATACAAACTCAAAAAGCATAAATATCAATCAATCAAGGAAACTGATATAGCGCCTCTTCAATAGTCTACTCGAAGGTGCTCCCTATCCAAACTCACCCAAATAGAACAGATTTCAGAGTAGAATAAAAAATGGGGGCAGAGAGTTGCTCGGTAAGAGCCAAAGATTCAACGGGAGGCTAATCCAAGCAGTCGGGCCCACAATAAAAAAGGCATGATACTGCATTGTAGAAGTCTGAGAGATAGGGACAAGAAGACCTTGCGATATATATATATTGCATCATTCTGAACATTAAAACTTCACAACTGGCCTAACGTTTCCTCTCATTTCTTAATCAAACCTTTGCACCAGCTCGTGAACAAACTCAGCGGTCATGAATAAGCTGGTTCCTTCCACTTGGCTTTTGAGTGGCACTTTAGAATAGAAGTTTGGAGTTGATATTACTTAAAAGACTGTGCATAAAGATGACAAGCTATAACTTTGCAGTATAGTTATACATGTACTGAGACATATTTATCATGCACTACAATAATTGTGTACATACATCAAGCGTTCCATCTGGAGGGTGGATATTGAAGCCAGGAAAGTCAATCAACTTATCAACATCGAACAGAACTAAAGTGCAAAAGATACAACCACCATAAGTGAAACAGACAACTGATATGACTGCATTAAATCTTTCTCCTCTGAAAACATTTCAAAAAAATATAAAATCTACTTTATTAGATTTTATATATTCAGGAAAATTTTTGAATCACTAAAAATTTTTTATTCATCACTTGTTTTGAATTTTTGGTTCGACTCATGTGCGAGTCGTCGATTTAGGACGTTATTTTTGTCAAAAATTACACTTTGACTTATACTCGAATCGACTTATATGCGAGTATATACAGTACAAAGCTTCGAATTTTTCGTATATACTAAGTATAAAATTTGTCATAAATACTAAGTATCGAATATATCTTAAATACTAAGTATCGAATTTGTCATAAATACTAAGTATCGAATTTTTCATAAATACTAAGTATAGAATGAAGGTAAATTCATTCTCCTCATTTGATGCACATTCTAGATGCATGAAATATTTCAAGTGGACAGGTGTTCTAACCCAAGCAGAGCAAACGAATTAGACTTAGAATGAATCTCCTTTGTAAGTGTGACTCAAGCAAAGCACTAGACAATAACTAGATGAAATCAGAGTACCTTCCTCGTGAGAATCATTGACTTCCCCTTCTTCCAAGATCTTCCCATGAGGAGTGACTTCTGTTAAGATATGAAAAACACAGTTTTTAAAATTACAACACAACTGCAAATGGACTCAAAATACAATGAGATACTGTTTTCTGGGTCACCAGTGTGCATCACAATAGAAGGCTTGAGAAACATTGAAACACAGTATTACCAAGTTATCAGACACCTATGCTGGCGGTGAATCCATACCCAATATACAGTTCAAGACTCACAGAGCTTTTAAATGTACTAAACTGAATTGAACACAGTAAAGAGATGATGCAATACCGTGAAAATTATTACATCACAGCATAGGACGAGTGTTAACGGTTCTTTGGCAAAGACATTAGGATATGACCATACCACATCCATCATTGGTGAAGATGAGAATGTCCGACTGTTGGCGACGTGCACTTTCCAGGTGGCCTGGGGGATAGCCAAGCCGTCTCATGTTATAAATGTATAAGGGCAACTGCTGCTGACCAATGCCAAGAGCAGCTCTCAGCGATTCACTACAATAAATTAATCACACAGCCAATTCATTCGGGAAATAATTACTGGTCGAATGAATTGATTATAATCAATCTGAGTCCCTTTATTTTCAAATGTAAATACCTTACAACTTCAATGGCTGTCTATTTTGCACAGATGCAGTTTAAACTTCTGTCTTTGGTAGCATGATCCCTCTCACGCTAAGGCTTGCCGACCATTGTTTTAAACTCTTCCATTGCCCCTTCTTTGGTCACCTTATGGGCATTTGTAGCTCCTTTGGCTGAAAAAGCCTGCTCGGATTCTGGGATAGGCAAGATTTCCCTCATACAGCACTGCATGCGGCAAGGCATCTGTCACTTTGGAACAATCTTCCACATAATCGTTCATTTTCAGGCTATTTGAGAATAGGCTAAGAACAATGCTACTCTCTGCCCAACACTCGCACGTTTCCCCAGCAATCTCATGCTGACATAGCAGCAGCACACAGCTCTCTCTCTCTCTCTCTCTCTCACTCTGTGACACACACGCACTCACGCATGCACACACACACACTCACTCACTCTGTATTACCAGACAAGTTCTTGTTTCAAGGAATAAACAAATATGCAAACCTAATGATACCAGGCTTCAACGCAGAGAAGCGCGGATCATCTTCGACATGATACCTACAACAAGTTAACATATGCATCGAAGTAAAAATAACAAAAAGCAGCATAAAAACAATCAGAAATGTAACAAAACATTCAAGCAGCTACAAATAAAATATTAACCTTAAAAGACATATCTTGTTTATACTGTGTTTATACTAGATGAAAAATCCCTGTGTAAACTATCAACTATTTATATGATGAAAAGATAAAGATAATACAACAAACAGTAGCAAATTCAACTATGTAAAAGTAAATAAGTCAGTCTTATTAATCATAAAATGTATTAACACTTGGTATAATTCACACACTATTCAAAGTGTACCTTCTGGCAAAAGCTGACAGCTGCTTTTTGAGAACATGAGGTTTTCTTGAAACACACTCAGGCTTTCTCCCAAGTGAACTTCCCGGTAGAACTCTGCCAGTCGGTCATCATACAAAGAGTTTAAAACTTATTTATCAATCAGCAAACTGGTTGTTGAAAATGAGAGATCAACATTTATTCAGTTACACCACATTAACAAAGAATAATCGCATAATCCGAAATTGGGCAGAATGAGCCTGTCATCTGTGAACAAGTTCTTAAATCCTAGAACAGATAGAGCGGCAAATAACTCTTGTAGCCTTGCTAGGTGCTCTCATACACTTCACAATACCCTAGCATCTCACATTGAGATGTTGTACAAATTTAAGTTTAAGGACAGAATAAGCCTGTCATCTGTGAACAAGTTTCTTAAATCCTAGAACAGATAAAGCTGCACATAACTCTGACAGCCTTGCTAGGAGCTTTCATATACTTCATAATACCCTAACATCTCATACTGAGATGTCATACAAATAAATTTAAGTTTAAAAAGAACAAAAATTAAACCACACTTACTTAGACCGACTTTCATTCTCTGCTTCTTTAGAATGATCAGTCAGTTTTTGCACAGGAAGAGTACTACTGTACCGTCTGACATATATAGTTTAGGAAATGATGACCATTTTATTTTAATCACTAGATGAATTAATAGATTCCATGATACACATACAAAATAATAGGATCAATTATAAAATCTAAAAAATATATTGACAAATCACGGTGTAGCAAAAGAGCAGTTTCCCTGCCTAACTTGTCTATTCCATAGCTCATCTTTCATCTGTAGCCAAGTGAGGCTCCCTTCCAGCCTCTAAGGCCACATATATCTCTTGTCCAGCTCTATTGATTTAAGAATGCATTCATATATATCAGTGGCAATCTACTGATGACTTGCATTTAGGGACAATTGCAAGGCAGAAACTTCAGCTCACAGTTGCTTGGTCATGACTAGGTCTCATGGTCAAATTTGGCTGACAAGGCTTCATTATCAGCTGGTAAAAATAAACACGAATCAAGTATAAACAAAACAACCGGACTGGGATATAACAGAATGTTGCCGGCTGTGCATATCGATTCTTTACCAAACAAGTAAGTAATCAATGAGCAGCACATCAAATACTACAGATTAAAGGAAAACATGGTTGAGTTTCTTGTGTGCAAAAAAGATATTCGATCAGGCATATTTTTATATACACATACTAATGTTTAAGGAAATGTTTTCCATTGAAATTCACTTTGCAAGATGAGCTACCGGACATATATCGAACAAATTTAGACTCATTTCATATTGTCTCATCAGTTTACAAATATTCTTAAAGTTTTAATATTTAACTCTTCATTGGTCTAATTTAAAATGTTCAATTGAAGCCTAACAACAGATGCATAAAACATCGCCTTCCAAATTCATGTAAACTCACCATCCATTAGATACGGTTAAGTTCCCAGAGGACGCACTGTTGTACTAGCATATATTTCACAATGTTCACTCACTCAATTCTCCACAGGCTGGGGCAACCACATGCCAGTGACCACTAGTTGACCATCGCTAAAGTTTACTTAGCCTACTCAGCATTGCAAGTGCTGGTTTTGGCTTTGAGTGTCTTGAACTTGGTATTCTGTCTGGCCTCATTAGCTTGATTGGATTACATGAATACAAAGTTGTTTAGCCAGAATATATAGCTGAAATAAATCCACATCCAATCAGAATTACAGTAAAAAAACAGATTAGACTATAAAACAAAAGATACATCGGTAGTCTATGGTGTTTGGTACAGGAGGCATCTCCGTCACATGTATTTTTTACACCAGCACGATCCTCAACAAAAGAAACACCCTCCTTCTTTTCTCTTTCCTATATGCACAAGCAAACACATCAGAAGTATATAATCAACGTTATTTTCATGGATATAATGTGCAATATTGTGACATTACAAAAATCACATCAATGGCCTCTGTGACAATTAAATAACATTAAATAACAAGTCCATCATTATCAAACTCACTTCTCATGAGTATTTGTTTAGTGTTAAATTTACCACTATTCTAGAAGCAGAATCTTGAATTATTAGAAGTTTCTTTCAAGGCTGCATCATACGGCTAGTTACAATCATATATGTATACCTCTTTTTATATTCATATTACCTCAAATATCTCATACCTATGGTATGATGCATTTGACTCAATTTTAGTGGCAAATGATGATTAGCCATCTCACAGCTCAGAATTAATAGATGACCCCAATTAAGCAGGACTTCTGTTCCTCTTGGGAAAGCCTTTCACACCCAGAACAGATGTAAAATTCTTTTAACAATGTATTCCATCTTACATTGGGATCAGTAAATGATCACAGTTGTAAAGTTGTAAAGGAAAGAGTCAAAATGAGGGCACCCAAGGCTGAAATGGATGGACGAGGTACAAGAAAGAACAGGAATTAATTTGGAGGAATTAAGGGACACGACCTCAGAGAGAAAGCAATGGAGAAGGTGTATCATGGCGGTCACTAGAGTTCAACGAACTGAATGCACAAGGTGACAAGGTGAAATGAAATGATTACATCATAAAATGTGAATCCAACCATTTATTCTCTTACTGAAACATTTGAAAACATTGCTTTCAGCTCCTTCAATGGCCTGGGTCCACTACTGACCCAGCTCTTGCTTTTCCACTAACGTATTAAATAAATATTTCCTAATAATAATTGTCACCATTCACCCACTTTAATCCATCCAATTTTCTGAAGCTTTTTCGTCCTTCACAAAACCCACCCAAGCAGCTCACCACCTCCCCTCTCCAAACATATATAGCACCCCTCAAAAGTCAAGAGCAGGGCATGAGCCTATTCGTGAGCACTTGTCTCGTCTCTGACAACCAGACTTTTATCTTATCTTGACATCCCTGAACAGTTGCTCTGAAGCAACGCAGCGCTCATTAATAATATGGTGTAATACGCCTAGTTTGCATGGTGCTTTTGTATCGGAATACTCTGCCCCGCAAAGCATGAAGAAACAACATCTGCAGCAGAACAGTTTTCAGTATCTATCTAAAGACGACACTATCCCCAATGCTAACAGTCTGTTTAATCCTACCCTAACCAACACTTACAATGCCTAACCTGACCCTAACCGACCCCCACATGCACGCGTTGATAGAAACAAGAATTAATTAAACAATGCACACGCGCCGTAGTTTACTCATACTCAAAAGTCCTCAGCGTTGCAGCGAAAATACTAGGCCTAATTGTCATGTCTGTCAAGTTGAAACACACATTCCCTTTCACATTCGACGACACATTCGCCAGGACAGTGATATCCCCAGTCAATAGCCTTTGCATTTCAAAAGTTATGTCATCACTTCCACAGCTAAATTAACGGTCTTACACGGCCTAAGCCATTAACACCACACACACACCACGAACCCCTCAACTCAATACACCAAACCACTTTTTCTACAATACATAATGTACCCTGTACCATCGATCAGACTTTGCTATTAAATACACTAATGCCTATGCAATGGAATAGGGCCTCAATTTGACAGCTAAATTAATGGTCTCTGGCGGCATACAGGCCTAAGCCATTCACACCACATAAACACCACTAACCCCTCTCCTCAATACACCAAATCGCTTTTTTGTACGATACATAATGTACCCTGTACCATCAATCAAACTTTGCTATTAAATACACTAATGCCTATGCATTGGAATAGGGCCTAACTAATTATAATTATAAGGCAGTCTTACAAGCCTTAATGGTTACAACTCCCAACTGTAGAACTACAACTACTAACTTTGACAGCTAAATTAACGGTCTCTGACGGCATACAGGCTTAAGCCATTCACACCACATACACACCAATAACCACTCTACTCAATACACCAAACCGCCTTTTTCTACAATACATAATGTACCCTGTACCATCGATCAAACTGTAGGCCGTGTAAGACCGTTAATTTAGCTGTGGAAGTGATGACATAACTTTTGAAATGCAAAGGCTATTGCCTGGGGATATCACTCTCCAGGCGAATGTGTCGTCGAATGTGAAAGGGAATGTGTGTTTCAACTTGACAGACATCTTATTGTCCAGCCGCAGCAGTAAAATTCTCGTTTGTTATTCTTTGAGTAAACTTGGACGTTTTGCAGAAATATAATTGTGATTACGAGTTTAGTACAACATAAAAGCCGCATAATATCATTCAATACAGACCTTCGGCATTTTTATTTGATATTATTTTTATATCAAAGAATAACGAAAAATGTCTGAAACCTTAGAAACGTTGATCACCCGATTGGAAAAATGAAACTGTGTTTCTGAATTATTTTTGTGGGGATTTCTCTTGTCAACATCTTTACGTCTTAACGAAGTAACTGATGTGACAAATCGCATTTTCAGAGTCTAAAGATACGCAAACAATAAAATGCTGCAATATTCTACACAAAACAAGTTACTTGAAACAAATTAATCCATCATAACCCATCGCTTAAATCCGTTCACCACGTAACGTAAAAAACAGTATAAATATTCGGTGTGTTCCAAAACTGTTCAAAGAATGCACTGGGCTGTCTCGCACAAGCTCACAGCCGTTTCGTCACAGAACTCAGACGAACACAGCCAGCAAATTGCAGTGATGAGAAAATGTAAATGCACAAGTTCTTCTGTAGCGCATATCCTCAATAATTTTTTCCAATGCATTCATAGGTTGAGATCCTCTACATTAATACTTAAGTGCCTGGGATTTGTCACCTCCATTTAGTCTATGCACAAGACATTTAGTCTATGCCGTGAAAGTCAACTACTTGTTTTAATGGATAGATTAGCTGTGGAGGAAAACATGATATCCAGGACAGACTGCAATTTTGCTACACCTTAATATTTCAGCCCATCTTGTTTCAATTTTTTTTAAATTAATGACAGGGCTCCGTCCTTGGTCCTCTCCTATTGACTCCTATATATATATAGCATTATAATATATATAATATATATATATATATATATATATATAATTTACATATATATATATATATATAATTTACACATATATATATAATTTACACACATATATATATAATTTACACATATATATATAATTTACACCGCTGACCTCGGTTCTCTGCTCACAGCTGAGGCTGAGAACAGCCAGTCGTACGCTGACGACCTCCAGGTGTAGGCCTATGTCTTCTGGCGCCTCAGGCTCTCAGCGGTAAGAAGAATGAGCCAGCCTGCGTAGGCTGACCATGCATGGACCCTGCAGGTCAGGATGTCAGCAAAAGTAAAACAAGATAATCTAAGTATGGCTTCATTTCTGTTTTTTAAGAACTTTAATTTCCCACAGAGAAATATTTGAATGGTATCTCTCTGTGAATTGTCAGCAAGGCATTCTGAATTGGCTGAGAGTTGTGTGTTGGATATGTCTTGAATAAGAATATCAAAAGGTATAATAAGCAATATTTATTATGCTTTTTGATCCAGTCTCTTAAGGCACATCACCTGGATTCTATTCAGAACGTTAGACTGTTCTTCTAATAATGTGGGTGTCACCACAGACACCCCATTTATAGTGTTACTTAGATTTGCAATGTTCACATGCCCGTAATCCTCTATGCAACTACTAATGGGCTTTATCACCATCTTCCAACTAACCGCTCTTTAAGTGCCTTGAGCTTTAATTGTGTGGAACCATTCATTTGCATATCTTTTTCTAGAAACCTGCTTTACCCTACTACTTCTGCTTAAGTTTGACATTCCCATCTTCAATGTGCACATTTTAAAAATCTTGTAAAGGTGCAAGTTTTACTGAATAATATTTATGCCACAAAACATACTCATCTGAAATTGGCTTTCTGAAACATGTGGTAACCCTTCAGCACCTCGACTTTTAAACAATTCCCAAATCAACCTAGATTTTTCACCAGTGGGACAACCAGAATGCCTCACCATAGAGCAAAGTAAGTCTATTTGTGTCAGCTTATATTCTACACAATACATCACATTTGAAGTAAACATGACAATCAGTGTCATGCACTCATCATATACTCAAATTATTCTATCAAGTTGTGACTTAGTGACAAAGAACTGTTCAATATCAGTTCTGTAACCACAATGCAAAGACAAGTCATCTACATTTCTACATGTATTTGACAAATCCAAAGCTGGATGCTGTGTGATTGAAGATGGTACAAGAGAACACAAAAAATATGAATTCTTCCATAATATGAATTAATTGTTTATGTTTTATCAATCAGAAAAAATTTTCAGTTCCTTTTCAGTAAGTTTTCTGCTAAACTGTGGCCAGTGATGCCAAATGTTTATATCAGTGAAGTTCTTCAGTATGTTAGTCCATTCTTGCCCTCAGTATCCGAGTGGTAACTCTGTCCTTTTCACTGTAAAAAAAGCAAAGCACAATTAAGCAAAATATGATAAAAATATACAGTTTTGCAACAAACAAACCATAGCACTTTGACAGCTAATCAACTACAGATTAGAAACATTTCAACTGGAGATTGTATCTCGACATTTTGCACAAAATTAGTAAAAGTTATCTTCAATGCACCCTAACTTCTCTTGCATGGTCACAAAGGCCAAAACATAAGATGTACAAAATGAGAAAAAGCAGTTTCAAAGGGGAATAGGGTAAAGTAGTATAAAATAGCATAATAACTGATTTTTTAGACGAAATGTATAATACGGTCAATTATCTTGTAACTGTACTATGTGGAACATTATATGATACACGTATAACTATAAAGTTTCATTTCAAATATGTAGCAAATAACCAATAACTCAAAAAGCAGAGATACGCCTTTCACTTTCCCACAACATGCAACTTTCAATCACAGTATGGAACTTTGACCACTCACATGCAAAATCTTTTGTATTTAAAAACGTTGCTGACAGTGTTCAAGTGGAATAAGCTGAACTACATTATGTTAATTCCAGTTAACAGTCAATCATAATACATATGATTACCGAATGGTTAGAGATGAACTGTTTACACTGGCATCCTGTTTCCATCTTAACCAATATGCACTGCATCTTTCACTCATCAAAATGATGACACATTCATATCCTGTAGACACCTTTAAGGAATTTGTAATTCTAAATGTTTAACTGATCGGTAACTGTCATCTGCAACTAGACCCCGAAGCTTAACAGGCAACAGAAACCAGTGCACTATTAAGCTATGACTATTAACCATTAGGAAACATTTAATGGAGCATGCTAGACAACAACACATGATTAATTTTTCCATTTAAGCATGCACGTTATTTATGTGTATTATGAATACGGTAGACTATCAACTAAATTAATATTACACTGTTAAGTTTATTTCACTTAATCACTGTCAGCTGTTTTTAAATGGAATAAATTAGCCTAGGTTTTGCAATAATTTTTCAGAGCTGAGGTCAACTGTGAGTGTCCACTGAAATCATACTAAAAAATCACCTGTATCCCACATATGCATCTTCTGGCAGATGGTCTTAATAAATAATGAGAATGAACAATTTCCTGCTCTATGATTAGTGATTTCAATGTCAGTGAATCGTCTATACTCACATGACATGGACAATGCCACCCCAACCAGAGACAGCGTCGCGGTCGACTGCATTCAGAAGTGCCTGCGAGATCGTCTCAAACAGCTGCTCTGGGCCCTAAAGAAATCAGATGCAAGGCAAAGCATTTACTATTAAAATCATCTGAAGGAATATAAATACAATTATACCAAAAATAAACAAGAACAGATCAGAATTTAAATTAGACAAAGTTCTACCCATAGGTAATTGTCATCAATTAAATTTATTAGTGTCGAGCAGACAATTATGGTATGAATGGTCTTTATCCCAATTATTAAAACTACACAACTATCAGATTTTACAAGTCAGATGCAGATTTCTTCATCTTAGTGTGACACTGTTGCAAAGGTGAGCAAATGCCTTCTGAAACATTATGAGACATTCCATACAAAGATAAAACCAAGGTTGAAGATAAATAGCAAAACAGAACCATATATAATTACAGTAATTTAAAGCATTATAAATTTATCAGCAACACAAAATCAATTCCAAGGTTTACAAAACAGTTGACAAGGTAATTACACACTGATCACATACTCTAAGAGAAGATGCTGAAAACATACTGACCATGTCGGGCACCCACAGCGACTCGCACATGCCGTACATTTGTTCATTGCAAGTTCCACTGACCACAAAGTCACCTGTCACCATTGGGCAGCCAATGAGGTCAAGTGATGCTACGAATGGCTCGCCAGTTATGTTGTCCAACCCAGCAATAACTGGTTCAACAAAGTATGGACCAAAACTGGAAAACCAACAATATTAATACACACAACTTAACCTATAACACGTGTTATAAGATGGCACTTATAAGAGCACACTGATTATAAAGATCCAGAATTTGAAAATGCTCTGACTAAAAACAAAAATAAACTCACAACAATTTGAACAGTGTAACAGCTTTACATAAGAAAAGTCGTAACAACAAAGCCTATGTTTTGACGGAAAGCCTTAAGGATCGAGAGAGACAATAATAAAAAATCCAAATTGAGATATGTATTAAATATGCATATAAACACAGGCCATGTAGCACAATTCTAATGCAATTATTTGGATGTTAGATTCAGGTGTTTGTAGATGGCATTTAAGCAAAAGTCAAGAACTACCAAAATTCAAATATGTTTCAATTAAAACAAAACCTGAATACAGTTTGAAATACTGACCGGCGTTCATAAAGAAGGTTTGAGACAACACTCAGCAGAGTCTTGGGTTTAATCCGCCTGTTCTCTCGGAGTTCGTATAGATTAACTCTAAACCTCAGTCGCTCAGATCTATAAAAAGAAACATAATCAACTTAGATACGGATTTGGCAAGAAAACCTTACCCAGCATTCAATTTATTCAAATATAAATATCAATCTTAGATCAACTACATATAAAGCACCTCATTAAAGCTCACTCCTTAAAATTTGGCTTCTAACACCTTTATTGATGCGTGATTCGTGTAGAATTTTGCATATTCCAATTAGGAATACATTGGTGGGTTTCATTTCAATGCATTACCTAAACTATAGAACCAATTATTTGCCATAGTCATTAACAATTTTAGGTCTCAATCGCCTAAGACAACTAACATTTGGCCTTTTCAATCACTGGAAAGTGACAATTATGTGCCAGGGGCATCAATCCCTCTGAGAGATGGAGGCAAACTCCGGTCACAAGCGCCAGGAAGGCAAAATACCCCCTAAGAAGTAAAAATGTCCCCCTACCTGAAATTGGAGGCATTTGTCTTCGGACCCCCTATCTGGACGTCCCTATTATGCGCCACACTCAACCACAATAATGAAAACTATGTTTATTAAATATCTGTTAATACTGTCTCCATATTAATCCTGCATTGGCCAACTTGACCCCCTCGGATTGTGACCTGGTACCAAAACAAACAGAGCAGTTTGGCGACTGCGGACTTGATTTGAAATAGCGCTGGAGTATTTTTAACATGAAAATTTAAGAAAAACAACAAGAGTAATGGCATGAAACTGATAGGTAGCAACAATCAGTTTGATAAGTTGCAGGCTGACCATTCTCGGCAATCAAACAGCCTCAAAAAAGTGTTGCTTTGACGGCCATTATAACTGATATAACAGGAGTGACATACTGCATGATATTAGCACACCATGATAGACAAACGATTACTTACACTGTCTGAACATCTGTTGCAAGGCCTGCAAGACCAATGTAAAGCTTTGGGCCCATCTCAAAAACCTTTTCAAAGTCCGTGGCCACAGTCTGTGCTTGGATTCCAAACCTCCGATCAGCAGCAATTGCCACGCAGTCTTTGCCTTTCATTGCCATAATGGCAGCTCCATTGTATGCCATAATACTCTACAGAAGTAGTATCACATAGTAACTATACAACACCAAGTAGCTGTTTTTGGTATTATGGTGGTAACAGTAATAGGGATAAACAATATGGCCACCACAGAATCGGATAGGATGCTACACACTTAGAGTCTACTACTACCGCTCAAGTAAGTAACTTTTCACAAACACAATATTCTAAGCAAAATCTGAACTTTTAGTAGATAAAATATACAAAAGGAAAAAAATGAGCTTTTAACAATCGCCTGTTGACATCTATGATTACCATACATATTTATATAAATAGTATGTTTTTTTCTCATGTATCCACTGTGTGTCTGCAGATGGTAATAAAGAGCATGCTTACTTTACTTACTGATATCAGTTGTCAGTGTACAACAATTATTCCAAACAATAAGTAGAAATCATTAAGCTTAAACTGCTTTGATACTTCTTTGCAAATGACTGACAAGACATAAGTTCTTAAACGTTTCACTACAATTCTAGGAAGAAGTGCAATTTGACATTTCCTTCCAATGTTTTTGCGCTTAACAGCGAAATGTTATACAAAACTATAGTATGAAGCATGCATAGTATTAATTCACTTCATTCACTTTGCTCAGTACTTACTTACTTGAGTAGAAGTAGTATAATGTGGAAGGTTTTAGCACTCTACTCTCTCCAATTCTGGGTCAACTAAATTGTTGAACTGACTGACCATCATCACTGGACTACTATGAACTACTACCGCATATCATGCTGAATTATCAAACTCAAAGCTTTTCTAGCTCTAGAAGAAAGTAATATCAAACTTCAATTATTGCCTAAAGACAAACTAAGAACTTTGAAACGGAAGCATTATGCAGATGAAAACGAGCTCCTTAAATAAGCAAGCAGTGAACTATAGGCTTCGAGACAATATATCAATTGATAAATGTCAGTAATATGTAATTCATTAACAGAGAATCAGTATATCGCAACATTAGGCGTCGAAGCGCGAGGAGCAGTAGATATAGTCATTTCCGAGTGTATTAACTAGTGCGACTTCGGTTTGTGAGGACATTGATTTCTTAGTAAGCCTATATATCTTGGAAGACTTAGTTTAACTACATACTGCGATGTCGAGCAAGATGATCGTCGACGTAAATTAGACACTGAGTCTGGCAAAAGTTCGCTATGATGATAGTTTCGTTTAATTATTATTTGAATGTCAGTCATCTTGATTATTTACTTACTTACTTGATGTGTTTGGTTGCGTCGATAGGTGCATTCTATTATTAACCAATTCGAGATGGCCATATTGTTTACATACACAGGATTCTAGTCTTCAATTTTAGGCCAAAATTCTTGTTATCAATCCAGCTTCCATTTAAAAGTAATTCTTTTTATCAATCTAGCTTAGCTTACATTTAAGCATCATTCTTTTCATCTTAAGCAGTCGGGGATCCATTCAGGCATGATTCGTCACATCAATCTATCTCCCTTCCGACAACATTCTATTCATCGATCCAGCTTCTACATAAACACAATTCTTTTCATTTATCCAGCTTCCATTTGAACAGCATTCTTTTCATCGGTTGCGCTGTTACTTACTGTCTTACTGCAATGTAACTATCAGCGCTATAATTATGCGCATTTAAGGGTGGCCATGTTGTTTACTATAGGGGACTGTATTCTTCGCATTTACTCAATTTCGTTACAATTATGAAGCAAGAGTTTCCGCCTCATTAGTAATTTCTGCATACGTTGCGTGGCGGAATCATCGGTCACAGAGGCACCACGCATTGCAATTACGCATACAACAAGACTACACACTATCTATTCTTTTGATTAAATTACAGTAGTTGAAACCCACCATTTTGGCTGTTAAGTGAAACCTTCTCACAAGAAAAAATCAAAAACTAATCAGATTTTCATCTATTGCATTGACTATTGTGTCAACTCATGCAAACAGCCGGAAGTACATAGTTAGTTTAAAAGTGGTTCTAAATCTATTAGGCCGTATGAAATTATATAGCTCATGCATTGATGTTTGTATACCGGATAACAGTATACAATCTTGCAACTCGTTCAAATCTTGATCTCGAATTTCCATGCAGCAGCCTATCTCTACAATCTACATCATTATCGCCGGCGACGCCGGGTCTCTGAAGTCGAATCTCGATAGCCACGAAAAGTAAAATCTGTTGACAATAGACCTATTATTTTATTTTTCATTATACCGCGGTACCCAATAAGTCATCACATAATATTATTATTATGTGAACAAAAAAATTATTGTTTTGACTCGAAATCATAATAAAACATTGTCCTAAATTTTTAATGAACCCTCTGATTCTATGCAACGCTCGTGCATAAGTTTTATTTGGCCTTCAAGTGAGTTGGAAGAGTACGATAACGATATAAAAGTTATTTCATCAACTTTTTATGGCAAACAAGGGTGTATGATCATAATCAGTTCGTATATAAGTTGAAGCTCTGCGTTTGGCGCTGGGGTGACGCTTTAGAAAATCAGTTAGCGATCACGATGCAGTGGCCGAGTTTAACTGAGTATAGGTGCTAAATAAATACATTTGGCATACGTTTTTCGAGGACAAATAAGGTATATTTAAGTTCTTTGTCAATGTCTCGTACATTGGTGATTCGAGTTATTTCATTACTTTGAACATCGAGTTTTGCCAGTTTATGTTTTGTCTGTATAAAAACTTAATTGAAACGTTGAAATGTCAGAACGCAAAGTTCTCAATGTGAGTACATAGTTACATTTGCCAGGTCGTTACTGTTTTTAACTGTGAGTGCATGTAGGGGTGCGTCGCGAATCTCCTAAATCCTAATCCGAAATGAATTTCCATATACGCTATTATTTAAGTGAAATTATTTGTTAAAATGTTACTTGTCATTTTGTTAATGAAATCAGCATACTAATTTATTATAGTTTTAGATCTTGTCGTTGATAACGGTTGACCCCATACATAATTGGAAAATGTTTGCGTCTTTCTTGTGTAGGTTTCCGTCTTTTGAGCAGGGCTGTTAGCTGTAATAGTGTTACCGATATCATTTATTAAACTAGCATAGTCACAAACCGCTTCCTCGTTACATGCCTTGGGTCAAGGCCTGCCGACTCAGAGCCTCACGCGTTGTATGACGTGTAATCGAGAAATGCTGCATGCCGGGATACCTTGACACTGGGGTGTACAACGACGGATATAAATATCACGATCTTACAATTAAGATTCTCGTATCGTTACCATTTACAAAATTGTAATTTTGCAAATCGGCAAACCACCCGGCAAACAACCCACCAAACAACCCACCAACCCACCCTCCAAATCATCCACCAAAACACGCACCAAACCACCCGCCAAATAACCCACCACACCACCCACCAAACCACCCAGTAAACCGCCCAGTAAACCGCCCAACCAAGACACACACCAATCCACCCTCCAAAACATCCAACCAAGCACCCTTCAGATCACCTACCAAACCACCAAACCAAAACACCCATTCAAAACACCCATCAAACCTTCCTCCAAAGCACCCGCTAAAGCACATAGTCTTTCATCCAATTAGTCACAAAGTCTTTCATCCAATTAGTCACAAAGTCTTTCATCCAATTAGGTCACAAAGTCTTTCATCCAATTAGGTGCTGCTCTTTTTTCACGGCTGGATCGCCTCGGCAGAGGAAATTTACTGGGCTCTAACACTGGAATGTCGGAACCTGTGTGGAGATCAGGATGACCGCTGCTGATGTTGTCTCATGGTGCATGCTGTACCGGGTCGAGGGACTCAGTAGTTACTTCCAGTTCTGGTTCTGCATCGGCCGGGTTATGGAAAGTCTCTGTGTTGACTGGTTTGAATGATTAGTTTCGGGTAACCTGTCTCTTCTCTTTTCACCGTGACCATGGAGCCTTTCTTGCCACTAGCCGCATATGGTCGTGGTTCAAATGGAGTGTTGCTTTTGTTGTACATGTTCGATGTTCTGAGAAGAAGACGTTTGAGCACGTGATCGACGATCCACATGTTCTTTCAGTTCAGCTTTCTGATGGCATCTCGAATTTGCAAATCAGGGTCCAGTCATTCTGCTGCTATGTGTGGCAGCTCTGTGGAAATGGTGCGACAAAACATCAGCGAGGCTGGTGCGATTCCAGTTGTGGCGTGCGGGGTGACTTGGTAATTGCGGAGAGAGCAGCATAGCTCCTGCTTCCAGTTCTTGCTTTCCCCTGAGGCTGTCTTTTTTACTTTCTTGGCTGTTCTTAGGAACCATTCTACCTCGCCATTGGCCCTGGGCCAGTAAGTAAGGTGTGATTTGTCTGATTCTGAAATCCAAGTATGAGCTAAAGATTTTAAAATCGTTGCCATTAAAAGGTAGTCATTGTCGGAAAAATGTATTGCAATGGCTATTTGTAATAAAAGTGTTGGCAATGCCAATACCTTTTTTTAAAGGTATTGCTGTACCAATGCTTCTACCATTATTTTTTGAGAGGCTTGCTGAATTCGCTCTTTGCAAGCACACTTCATACACCAATGATACTAGTGCAGCGGTTTTCAACCTGTGGGTCGCGACCCCACCTGGGTCGTATTACGATTTGCCAGGGGTAACCTGGAACCTTCAGGAATTTGTAAAGAAACATTTTCAGCCTTGTATCTCTTATATAATATTTATGCAATTGTGATTATTACATGAACTAGCCTTCTACTACAGTGACTTCAATTAATCTTTATTTATTTCTTGTACTATTTATTCATGTAACAGAATTATTACCAACAACAAATGTTAAATTGCTCTGTTAATTAAAGATTGATGAGCTGTTATGCATGAGGTGTGTGGATTATCAAATCTTAAAGAAAGCCATAACACCGCGAGCTTTTAGTTTTACACTAAACCAGAGCAATTGGTAGAACTGGAACACCCATCTAATGAGTGTGCATGCCAATCAAAACTAGAGGTCTAGCTAGAGTGCTTGTCGATTGAGTAGTCAGTGATGGAACTACTGGCGCTTAGTGCTTCATCCAATTATCGAATAACTTTCTCCATATTGTGGAATGGGGCAAATTTACAGTTCTGGGGTGCAATGAAACATAGCAGAGCTAGACAGTGAATTCCAAATCTTAGGACCACCCTCTTAGCATACAATTAGAAGATCTGATCTGGTACTAGGAACAATAAGCACTAGGATTGTCAGATAATCAAGTCAACACTGTGAGTGAGCAAGCGATTATGAAGGCTGGGCTGAGTTTTGGATATATACTTACTTGTTTTATTGTGATATTAAGCTGTTTGTCTCTAAACTGACGTCCAGTTATTTGCTAGGTTATGGATGGTTTTGAGGCATTAGTGGGTGATGCCTTTTCATTATCGTAATAATGCAATAGATGCAACTGAATCTGATTTGATTTATGGTAAATACACTATCTATCAAATCTGCTAAATGAATTTGTGTGTATGTTTTCATTACATTACATTGTTGCTTTCAGAAATACTATCCACCTGACTTTGACCCAACAAAAATCCCAAAGCTACGATTGCCAAAGAACAGGAACTTTGGGATCCGACTGATGGCACCGTTTAACATGAGGTCAGTTGAAACGTTTCATTTGTTGATTTTTGGTTTAGAAAAATTATTGTATTGATGAGTTCACATGTTAATATGTGTTAGTATGTTTGTTCACATGTTAATATGTGTTAGTATGTTTGTTAATATGTTATTATGTGTTAGTATGTTTGTTCATATGTTATTATGTGTTAGTATGTTTGTTCATATGTTATTATGGGTTAGTATGTTTGTTCATATGTTATTATGGGTTAGTATGTTTGTTAATATGTTATTATGTGTTAGTACGTTTGGTCATATGTTATTATATGTTAGTATGTTTGTTCATATGTTATTATGGGTTAGTATGTTTGTTCATATGTTATTATGTGTTAGTATGTTTGTTCATATGTTATTATGGGTTAGTATGTTTGTTCACATGTTAATATGTGTTAGTATGTTTGTTCACATGTTAATATGTGTTAGTATTTTGTACATTTTATTTACCTGTGTAGTTCAGGATTTGTTTTGGATTTGTTCAGAGGATTCAACCGATGGAAATAATCAAGCTGTTAAACATCATGAGTGATGCCATTCTAGTTATGTCAAAGCAACTGCTAGTTCTTCAAACTATATTGCAATACATTTATGACTTGTTTTGTGGTAAGTGTTTTTATCATGGTGTGGTTTTGTAAAACCATTTAATATTTAGTTTTGCATTGCTATTTATGTAGATTAACTCTATTCGATACATAACTATGTGATTTATGCATTACCTTATAAATATAATAATTCATCCAAAATTAGTATTCAAGTTCAGCATTATTTTAGCTGCCATTTGCCATGAATATCGGACACTCAGAAGCTGTCAGCTCGTTGCCTCTAGTATTATTATGGCTTACCACATCTGGGATAGATGGCATGGTGAATTTCATGCTCTTTGCTCTTTGTTGATTGTGAAAATGGTTGCTTGTTTTTAGATGCAACACTTGTGGAGAATACATTTATAAGGGAAAGAAGTTCAATTCCCAGAAGGAAACAGTTGAAGACAAGAATTACCTTGGCCTTCACATATTTCGTTTCTACATCAAATGCCCACGATGCATTGCAGTAATTGCCTTCCGGGTAAGAGTTGTTAACCTCTGGCTTGTGTTGCAGAGAATTCTGTGGTTGTTGGTTGCCGACTGGGTCCGAATATTTATTATTATACTGTAGTATTGTATGTAAGATATCAGTAATGAAAACTCTTGATTGGAGTTGATTAAAGTTTTCTCTACTATAGTTGTGCAGTGCCTTAACATTTGAATTACTATAGTGAACACTAAGCCTTGATACTTCAAAGAAGTTCACCTAGTACCAGAACAATGCCATGTAATGGCGACCGAGCTTGCAGTTGGCAAGATGTGCTCATTTTTTATCATTTGCATGTTGTGATCTGTGATGGGGTTGGTAGAGCGATCAGAATAGGGTGTACAAAGGGCAGAATGAGGGTAATTTTCAGTCTCTTGAGCATTGTATTTGCATAATGGAATTACTTATATGGCCCACACTGCAGGGTCATTGCACTTTTATTTTGAAAATTGCTGGTGGGGCACTGAGGCCCATGTTAAAGATGAGCATCCAACTATCGTTTGACACCCTTAGTGAATGGAAATAATGGTTATTCTTTCATGTTTTCTACTGCTGTGTTTTGCTCAAAATATAGTGTTTTAGATGTATCCAGTAATATTATGTCATTTAAAAAAAATCTTTAGACGGATCCTGAAACGACTGATTACGTATTGGAAGCTGGTGCAACAAGGAATTTCGAAGCACTGAGAACAGCTGAGCTGTTGGCCATCAAAGAGCAAAAAGAAAAAGAAGACGAATTAAAAAATAATCCAATGAAGGTAATATTTTTAGTGCTTTGGTTTATCGCTTGAATACAGATTCCATTGGCCTGTCAGTCTTTCATTCTATGAATGTTTTATTTAGAGTTTTAAATTGAGAGCATTAATGTTAATCCTAGGCAGAATTTGCTCAAGGTCTCAACATAGCCAACAATCTACTAGTAAATACACTATGAGAGATTTTGAAGCTTGACAATATGAATGTCAAACTCTAATGCATGTGTTTAATCTGTCTAGCAAAGAAAATGGAATTGTTAGATTGCCAAAGTTTAAAATTGTTTAGAGGAAAAGACCAAAAACGAAAGCGAATATAAGCTATATTCCTGACAACCATAGGTAATTCTTGGGATATTCGTCTTAAGTGTCTGTGTACTGTATGTCCTTTTGCTTATTTTTCTGGAATTTTGTCTAGGTCCATAGTTGCTAAAAGTTGTTTTAAGGGAGTAGTCGTTCTTGTATCCTCTTTTAATTGTTCAATCTAGTATGATGCCTAATTTAAGGTTTTGGAAAATAGAAGCTTGAAATCGCAACAAGAAATTGAGATGATCGAGACGCTGGAGGAACTGCGTCAGATCAGAAAGAACCAAAATGAAGTCGATACTCAGGAATTCCTAAAACAGACCTCAAAGTCTGCCAAGGAAATTGCAGAAGAACTGGCAAAGCGACAGGAAGAAGAGGATGAGGAGTTTGTTAGGTATATTATGTTAATTTTGTTTGTTTTTCTGTCTGTCATGTTTTGATCGATGTATCCAATACGTAGTCATGGTGATGGGCGAAATATATTTGCACCTCCATTCTTTCCTGCGAGCTTCTTCACAGTCAGATGACTTTTAATCTGACTTTGACAATGGTATGGCTGGGATAATGAACTAGGTGAATGTCAAAGAATGATAAATCATTAGGCGTGACAAATTTGTCTTAGTAACATTTTGTTATAAGTGTTTAAAGCAGTAGCAGGACAATTGCCCTCTGTCAATTGCCGCCATAGAATCTTTTGTAGCCTATTGTATTTGTATTGCATGAAAATCTGCGCCTTCTTCAAAACAGCCCACATTAGTAGTAGTAGTTTTAGTTTAACGACACCATATGATAACATTGATCATTATCGTAGCCCTCCTTTATCCAGGCTTGGGACTGACAGAATGTAAACAGTAGCAGCTTACAGCCCGCCTTGGTTCGTCGATGGAACATTTAAAGCAGCACCAGCTATTTTTGTGCAACTCTGCACCGTCCCTGAGAGTGAACTGAATAGCAGTCTTGGCATGTTCATGCACCACCACCGAAAAGAAAGAGATGTGCAGATTCCAGCGCACGTCTGCTGTCTGTTGTGCGAAAGTACAGCGGACACACAACAGTTGACTGCTTGCATAGCATAGCCCATAATTTTTGGTTTTTAGAAGGCAAATAGAATAATACAGATTACATATACATTATTTATTAATTCTATGTGACATTTGTCTGCTACTTCTGCAATATAATCCAAAATAAAAATTTTTAACATTCATTAACCTCTTATATGTTCATTGACGGTTGGGTGGAGGCAATTGTCCTAGAATTATTTGACGCAGTCTATATTCCAGTTAAATGCAGATTACTGCTTCTTTGTAAAATTTAGTTATTTAATTATTGAAGTATGTAAGTCTTCCTAAAGCTTGGGTTTATTATGGATGGTGTAAGAGGTGAAAATTACCCAATTTAGGGATTTCTTATATCTTTGTGCTAATCGTGCACACTGTTCCCTCATTTTCAAGTCCTTGTGCCTGGCTGTGCCTTTCCAATTTTGCCTGGTTGCAGACTTTTCTATTTGTAAACAAAGGATGCAATTATTATGAAGCAACAGATGAACTGCTTTTGAATTATTAGATGATTTTGTCTTACTTTGATAGGTCAGTGTTTCATGGTGTAAAACGACTTGAACCAAACAAAACAAGCAATGAAGGTGCAGAAGAAAGGAGTGCTGTAGAAAAGAAGCCAAAACTGGTCAGTGGAAACTTTTACGATTGCTATCAATGTTGTGGGTTCCACTCTCACCACTCCTTCTTCTTGATGACGAGAGTAACCGCTGGTTCTTTCCTCTATCATCAAGCTCAGCAACACGACACACTTGATGGTTTTAATATGTATATTTAATTAAATATATGCACTCCACTCATCCTATCTACACTTACTGGAGTTATTAGTGTCCTTTTGAAATGTTTCCCTGGTTTACGTTGGAGACGTGGTTCCCAACTACGTTGATTACCCGTATGGTCAGAACGACCTAGCGTCTCCCCCAGTTCCGAAACAAGTCCCCGTTCCTTTGCTTGCTACACTACATGAATCCTTCTAGAGGCGATTTCCCTCACCATCCCAAACGCAAAACTCGTATCTCTATTGGACGACAAATCGCCTGCTAGAACTATTCCTAAACCGGATTGGTCGCATCTTGATGTCCCTTGCATAACGTCAATCACTAGGGGCGTACCCTTACTGTTTGACTAGCGGCTGTATGGCTGAGCCTGGTCAGTGTCATAGACGGGTAACAGGTTCCAGGGATCAAATTTCATTACTATCGTTATACCGCCTAACAGATTGCACCATTCGTGTCGGAATTGTCCCCTATTCATGATCCGTGTCAACCATCCGGTCCAGACCAAATCTCCAACTGATGCATGAATTTCTGGTCTGTGGGTCATAGAGATGGAAGGGGTAAGCGTCCGCCTCGAAGTGTTGGGTTTTGCTGCTTGACACTCCGTTGATATTTGCATATTCCTTGGTGTCTGTATTGAGGCTGTTTGCTTCAGGCAAAACCCATTGAGTTCTCCTTTCTCAGGTTTCAGGTAGACACTTCATCCGAAGTCCTCCCACGCCTGTGCGAGGATCGATGAATTTTATGTAGCGCCATCGTCTAGAGTGTCGTGCATGACAATCAATGTTAGCACATCTTAATTTATCTTAAGTCAATTGTGCTCAGAGTACTGGATGTAAAACTGGTTAGTTTTGACACAGCAGTAAACAGCAAATTAAACTGAAGAGGAGAGCTTTCACCAGACATAGCTGTTACTTAGAGCACTTATAGTGTTTATGAAGTGTTAATTATCACTGCTTTGTGTAACATGTGTTTTATGTATGCCTAAACCTCCTCTTAACACAGCATTATAAGGAAATTTACGGTCAACTTGTCCAAAATTTAATTCAGCTTTCCGCCTTGGCCTTACGATTACGCTAGCTCATTGTAGTTTAAAACTGTATTTAATAATAGCTGTGTATATTTATTGTACTTGCTAAGCAGGGGTGTAACAAGCGGGGGGCAGTGGGGCAGCTACTACTGGACAAAATGTACACTGAATAGAGAATAGTCGAGTATTTGTAGGCTATGTGCATAAAGAGGATAGCAGAAAGTTGAATTTCTTGTTTGATAGGAGTGGTGATCAGTGGTGAATTTAAAGAAATTATTAAAAACGTGTTGTAAGAGGCCATAATAATTATAGTGATACATAAATTCTCCTATTGTAAGTACATGCTTCAAATACTCGGCCTCATTCAGCTTCCTCCCTCCGTTACACCAACCAGTGATCAATCATTCAATAGACTTGACCTTTTTTTACCTCGAACTAGAACAGCTATGGCTCAGTCTCAATCTTTTGCTGCAATTGGTCCCTCTCTGTGGAATGCCCTTTCACCATCTGTTCGCTCTAAATTCCTATCTGGCAGTCTTTCATCTTCTTTTGCTTTTCTCAAAACTTACTTCCTCTCGCAGAGTCTTTCGCACTGGCAGCGCTTCTGAATGGTTCACCCTACTAGAGGCGCTGTATAAATGCTTAAATACAATACAGTAGTTGGTTGCTTGCTTGTTTTAGGATGACTTTGGCAGTTTTTTTGTTATGAGGGGATCCAAAAGATCACACTGTCTCTTTTTATTTTGTTGTTTTCTCTGCTAATAGGTATGGTTTAACTTTGGACCCTCTATTTAAATGTCTGTTTGTAATGACAACACTCTGTCATTCGTATTAGGATGAGACATTACATTCCTCCAGTTCCAGTCGTTCGCAAAAGAACACTCTGAAGAACCTGATAGTTAAAAAGAAAACGATGGAAAATCAAGCTTCTACGTTGAAAGAGGCCAATTCTGGCGCAAAAATTGAGACACTGTCCAAAGGTGTGGTCTCAGCTCCGACCTCAGGACCAGGCTCTTCTCTACTTTCTGGTCTTGTTGGTTACAGTGATGATGAAAGCAGCAACAGTGAAACCAATGGAGACTAGCTGTGTTGTTATTGAATCTAGACAGATTTCTGACATGAAATGTATACAGCTTTCATGAACTGATTTCGTTGTAAATAGATTTTAAATGATTTTTGGCAGCTGTCTTGCTAGTCTGATTGAAATATCAGATGCTTGTATGTGCTGTGCTTGGTTCTTCTCTATCACTATGTATTTCTGCTTTCCCCAATCAATCAAAAATACTTGATATAATGCACCTTCAAGATATCTACACACTCTGCTGTCTTAAATGCTATTTGAAAATATCATCTGTATTTTTATATATGAAATAGCCGACTTTTAATAGTCAAATGGAAAAAGTGGTTTAAAATACTTAGATGGTGTATTTAATTTCAATATGTTCCAATTATTTTAAATAAAGACATGAAATTGAAGTGGCATTCAACGTTTTCTTGTGTTACTTATTAGAGAAATTAGTCTTGTAATGCAGTGGGTTAAGTGTATAGATGGCAGTTGATTTTCTCTCTCTGCCAGACAAACGGAGACACCGTATCTAAATGGGATGCTTGAGAAAGACTGCTTCATCGAATAATTCATTGACACTAAATTCTAGACATTCAGTTCTAAGCTGCGTGTCTCTCTTTAATTCATTTTCGTCAATTCATTTACCTGCCTTAGTTTTAGCATGATAGGCGACGTTGACTGTGGTGATGTACAACATGAATTACATTGTGATTGTCAAAAGTCAAGGTGGCGATGTAAGTGTCGCTTAGACATCAGCCTCATGGAGTGACCAGAAATAACGTACGATGTGATCAAGTGACGGATATGTGTGAGTCCCTCTATCTGCCGATCATGTCTATGGAAATTCACACAGCACAACCTGAAGCTTTCAATTTAATATCCTCCTGTTCAGACTCCAGTTGGAGGTCATCCAGTTAAAAAGGTTCGCTAACTTTGGGTCAATATGTAATAGCTGTGCCCAGAACGGGCATCCGCTTCTAAATTTTATGCGGAGTCCTTTTGGGTAGAGCCTGTGCCTGAAACGTCAATTCCACACAGCTGACATCTGTATCAAGTTGGTTTAGTTGTCGATAGTCCATGTGTTGGACGTGAGCAGGCTTAGGCTACCCAGTACCAACCCTGGGCCACCCATTCGTTCAGTCAGTCCTGCGAGATCAACGGGAACCTAATTTAGGCCATTCATGGGCGTCAATGCCCCTTGAGTGCTGGAATCAAACCTCAGCCAAAAGTGTCACGAAGGCAAGATAATCTCCCTAAGACTCAAAAAATATTTTCCCCCCTACCTGAAATTGGAGGCATTTGCCTCGGGACCCCCCTATCTGGACGCCCCTGTAGGCCTTTGAAGAACGGCAACCAAAACAAAGACTTTGATAGTGGGCCTAATGCCAGATGCTGACAAGTGGGAAGTTCCAAAGTAGATTCTTTACTGAATGTTATCTGTCTATATATCAGCATAGCAATATAATTATCCAAGTGGTTGTTGATGTTCTTGAATTTAGACTTGTCTGGTCGAGATGAATAAATCCTTCTGCAGATGTTGCGATCAATTGGTTGGAGCCAGGGTTTAACTAGTGACAGCATTTTATGGCAACAAAAGCCGTTGACGTCTGCAAAACAACTACGCCTTCAGTTCTGCGATCAGTCTTCAGTGCTCTAAGTTTTTAAGCGAATAGGCTGGCTTTATTGGGCGTTGGTGTCTTCAGCATCTCGAGTCAAGCAGAGATTGTACTTTGTATGGGCTATCACAAATTCAGGCTTGGCTCGAACCCCAATTTGTTTCTCGTGTGTATACGCTATGGGCTCTTATAAGTCACAATAATGTTCATTTCAATTAACTCTTTTGGTTACGTGTCTTACGCCATTATTTATTGGCTGGGTCCCCGAACGCGCACTCGTATCAGTTTCTTATATACGAGTTTAGCCACGTGCATGCATATTAGATTAGCCTAATTTTTACTGTAAGCGAGATGGCTTAGGCTACGTCTTGAGCATCAGTACGTCTTCGCTCACAGAATACTTTTCGTTACTAAGATACAGTGTACGGTCAGTTTGGCGAAAGTGCAGTACCGGGCTGCGTATATATATATATACATATATATATATATACATATATATATATACACCGCGTGTCGTAAGGGTCGATTAGGGTCAGGTTAGGCTCTAATGCTGGCTTTCTATGGTCGGTTAAAGTCAGGATTGAGATTAGTGTTTTCATTAGGGGGGGGAGGGTCCGTCATGCTGCGCTGACGCCGCAGCATGCCACAAGATCACGTGCGATGTCCGGAAACGTACCTAACGCAGAGGATATATTATTGTTCTTCGTGTAGGTTGCATGCTTCTCGGTCGTAATTTGTGTTCAGTCTGATTACGTACGGCGCACACTGTCTATAACCGGGTATTTCGTCTCAAAAGACTGACCTCTACATTTGGACTGACCTCGACCTTTAGTAATTGGTAACGCTTCAATCTAATGGTGCCACGCGAAAGCCAAGCATAGGGCACTAGCTTATTCACGAGCGCTGCATCAATTCAGAGAGGTTGTCCAAAGAAACAAAGCAGCGGCGTCCAGATAGGAGGTCCGGAGGCAAATGCCTCCAATTTCGGCTAGGGTGGGGGACATTTTTTGCGCCTTAGTGGGAAATATCTTGCCTCCATCACTCAGGGATTGACGCCTCTGAAGCAAAGGGTAGTCAGTAGGAGGTTCGAGTCCGTTGCCCGAGGGGACAGAGTAGGCCTGTACCTGCTAAGGGCATGGGTGTGTTTTTAGTCGAGAATTGGAATGTAGACGAGCCGATGAGTTGGGTAGAATTCATGAAAGACGGAGACGTCAGTTTTGGGTGGACAGGACAGGAGGTGATCATGGATAGGGGAGCCTGAGGCAGATGATGTTGTGATTTGATAATGACAGTGGAGGAAACCTGACGCCTTGACGAAATGCCGGGCATGCGTCATCTTCTATCAATGATGGACGGCTTTGAGGCTTCGCCATCGTGAGTGCATCGAGCGCCGCCAACTGTAAACTATCGACCCAATATATGGTTCAGAACTTCAGAGACTTTTAATTGAATATGATGATATACATCTACCGCCGGTCCATATACTGTCATTGTCAGTGTAGACGGGAATCGTTTGGTTGGTGTTTAGCCTCCACTGGTGACTGTTCTGTTCACTGTTTTGCTCAACGATCGAACTCCAGTAATTATCGACATTTAACGTATAGGCCAAATTTAGGCTATCACAAAGAGCATCTCTGATTAGTTTTGCTCTTGATCTCGTGACGGTAGGCCTATACTCACATGGAGCTCATCCAGTCATCCTGCCGTTCCTCGAAATGACGTATAACTGCTCGATTCGTGAGGCGCCGCTATACCGACTTCACAGAAATGGTAAATTCTACCTTCGGCTTTTGTAATGTAATGTAATGTAATGTAAATCCTCGAAATTTTCTCAGCGCCCACAAAAGCCACGTCAGGGAGACCAGCTTATTCACCGACGCTATGCCAAATCAAGTCCCCAATAGCCAATCCTCTCGTTTCCTTTCGGTGCCGGGTCGAAATCCAGGGAGTCAAGCCGAGGAGACAGCATGGTGCTACGGTGGTAGTCGATGATGAGGGAGGTCATGTGGTGGCAAAGGAGTAGAATCTGGATAGGACATATCGAAGAGTTCGGTTTTTAGTGGTGAATGGAAAGTAGCAGGGTATAATGAAAGCGGAGGAGAGGTTATATTTGGAGTTGAGATGTGAGGATGAGCAAACTGACGGAGTTCTTTTGGGAGTCCGTTCCAAAGTGCTGGTGCAGCATAGACTAAGGAGCGTTTGCAGAATTTCAGAGACGATGAGACTGGAGGTTGAGATAGAGAAAGATATGACGATGACGATGAGCGAGTTGATCCGGGCGGTTGGATTGTAAGGAGTTGACGAATGTAAGAGGGTTGAGAGGTTGGAAGTGCGTTGTAGGTGATAGATACAATTTTGTAGTGGATGCGTTGAGGTACTTTAAGCCAATGAAGTGAAGGGAAGGGTCTGGACCACATTGATTCAGCAAATTAGGCTATAGTCCGATCGCCAGCGTTAACTCGGCAGAGAGGTAACCGTTAAGCAAACATGCATTCATCGTCCTTTAAGATCCTCTCATGGCCACTAACTTTATCTTATTTTAAGTTATATATACGGCCATGCTATTTTCAAGGCCCTTGCAGTTTCGCTTGGAGGAGCACGACATTGCGTTTTCATGGCCGTCAAGGCCCGCCAAACTGATTGAGATGTCAAATTAGACAGCTCTTAATGCAGAACTGATAGGCAGAACTGCATGATAAAGAGACCAAGTAACCATGAACGCAGACCATTTAATATAACTTAATACTCTCATACAGACTATTTAATGCTCACTTACTGGTAATTTAAAACTCACTTACTGACCTGAAATCGCTCCACTGGCTGAAATTCCCAGAGCGCATTCATTTCAAGGTACTTTTGCTAACTTATGACTTCTTACAACACTCCCAGCCAAAATACATTTGCGAACTCTTCACCATCCAGCCAACCCGCTCTACCCGATCGTCATCATGTCTCACCCTTACTTGACCCCCCAGTCACCTCTTATCTCAAGTTCTCCAACCGAGCCATAGGTGCCTATCCAACGCCGCACCACGTCTCTGGAACGATCTGCCTCCTGAATTCTGTACATTTTCAGTTCCTCCACCATCACTGCCTGTCATACAACATCATCTGTTCCAAGCTCCCCTATCCATCACCTCCGGGCTTTCCATTCCAAGCTTAAGTCTCACCTTTTCAAGAATTCTTACCCAGATTCCTTACTTGATATTCCACCTATCAATCCTCGACCAAAACGACACCCCTTAACAGCTGCTCTGAATCCGTAGACCTTCTGGAAAGAGGACTACGCTCTACCACGGACTATCCTTTGGACAACCCCTCTGATTTGATGCAGCACTCGTGAATAAGCTGGTGCCCTGCGCTTGGCTTTCAAGTGGCGCTTTAGAAATTTTGGAGATTACGATTACGATTACGATTACCATTCACCATTTAATACTCACTTACAGAACAGTTAAATCTCACTGCCCAATTAAAGGGGTCTACTCCACTTACCGGCCACTTAATAAGCCACTAAAGAGTTGCCATCTTCAATTGTAATTTGGTCATTTTAACTGAATATTTTAAAGCACCGCACAAAGTCATAGGTTGTCTTCGTCGTGGACTTAGGGCTTGTCTTCTGGTTAATGTGGTTATTGACTTGATTACTGTTTGGTTTTGGTTTGCTATTAGACATTGTACTTTTGACAACCTTGTGTATAAAACGCCAGGGCGACATAGGTTAAGACTACATAATAATAATAGTAATAATAATAATAATAATAATAATAATAATAATAGTAATAAATGATGATGACGATGATAATAATGATGATAACGACGATGAGGACGACGACGAGGAGGACGACGACGAGCAGGAGGAGGAGGACGACGACGACGAGGACAACGAGAACGACGATGACGACGATGACAATGACGACGATGATGATGATGATGATAATAATAATAATAATAATAATAATAATAATAATAATAATAGTAGTAGTAATAATAATAATAATAATTCTGATTCCCAGAATCAGGCACGTCTTAGAGCAGTGGCAGCCCCACACGCAGGCGACTGGCTCTTAGCCCTACCGATTACAAACTGCGGGCTGAGACTTGACGATGAGTCCCTGAGGGTGGCGGTGGGTTACAGACTGGGGTTACCTTTCTGTTTACCTCATTACTGCCCATGCGGTGCCCTGGTCGAGAGAAACGGATATCACGGTCTCTCATGTGGCCTGGGCCTGGGACGCTGGCCCAGACATGCGACCCTGAACGACCTTATTTGTAGAAGTTTAATCCGTGCAGGGATCCCCACTGTCAAAGAGCCGGTGGGATTGACCCGATCTGATGGTAAAAGACCAGACGGTCTCACTCATATACCATGGCGGGCGGTGTTTGATATGGGACGCGACAGTCTCAGATACAATGGCAACGTCGTATCTGCCAGAAACATCACAAAGAGCGGGCGCTGCTGCCGAGAGGGCGGCGAACCTCATAACTCAGAAATATGCCGAGCTAGCCTACTCGTACGTCTTCACACCGGTGGCATTCGAAACCTTTGGCCCCATCAATTCCGAAGGTCAAAGCTTCCTTTCAGAACTGGGACACAGACTGAGCGCCGTCACTGGGGAGCAGAGGGAGACGACTTTTCTATACCAGCGCATCTCGATGATTATTCAACGCTACAACGCAGTTGCTTTCAAGGGAACTTTCGCTGCTCAGGAGTCCAACGAGCAGGGCTACTCCGGACGACATCACCATTAAATAGATGCAATCAACTCATAATAATAATAATAATAATAATAATAATAATAATAATAATAATAATAATAATAATAATAATAATAATAATAGTAGCAACAACAACAGCAACAGCAACAACAGCAACAACAATAACAATAATAGGCCAAGTAGCGATAGCAATAGGACCAGATATGCATTTAGTTTCATTTGAGGCTCATACTGCAATGCCTGCAGTCTGTCCGTAAAGTAATCAGATCGTAATTATGTAGCCTATAATATTATTTGCCAGTGAAAAGACAGTTATTCATTCATTCATTACAGAGATTTATATAGCGCCCCTTCAAGACTACTACTCAGGAGCGCTCCCGACTCCAGCACGTTTAAAAAGAACAGTTTTAAGGCAAGTATAAAATGAGTCTGAGTGGACCCTTGGTGACAACCACAATGCCAATGGGAGCATGTTCCAGAGCGATGGGCCAACCACTGAGAAGGCACGATTAGTAGCTGTACGGGCAATGTTTTTTCTTCTTTGTTGTGTTCTATCGCTGGCAGATAAATTCTGCTGAACTAATTAAATTAAAGTTATGCACAGTCTTGAAAACTGATTTAAGTAATTTTAGTCCAGACGAAATGAGTCCGGGCTGGTGACCCGACTAATCCGGGTCACCAGCCAGGATCCAACCAGGATCTGAACCCCACCCGACCCACACCGAATATATAGCCAGACCTGACCCTAGCCCTGTTTGGTGGCCGACCTGACCCGTGGACAACTCTGCCTTCACAAACGTTAGTTTACTCTCGACTCTATCACATACAGCGGGCGATCGGTTAGAGCAGTCAGTGTGTGCTGAGCGCGCGGGTTTGAGTCTCGTCCGGGGAGTCACTGTGTTGGGGCCTTAAGCAAGTCCTTCGCGCACCGTTGCTCTGCAGTACAACTGCAATTGCGCCGTCGAGGCGTGTGTATGCACTTCTGAGCAAAAAATGTTGGAAGAAGGGCGGTATCAAATTTCGGTAATAAATAATATGAATAAATATAGGGAACGGAACGGCACCACGGATTAGGAAACCAATTAATTTAGGACATCTCGTATAAACGCATGATCTGTAAAAAAATGTGCCCACACTTTGGTTTACATAATTACATGCATCAAATAAACGCAGTAAAACGATTATTGCGTCCTATAAATAATGTCTCAAATTAGGCTACTATTTTCTTTGCGATATTTTTATAATAGGCCTAATTCGTTACCTGATTATTTTATATGCACGTATGCGTGTGTATGTGCGTTTGTCTGCATAGGCCTACATGTGCTTACAGAAACATAATTATATCCTCATAGAGATGGTTATCTAAGGTTAGTCTCGCGGTAATCTGAACCTGTCCTGTGTCATGTCTTCTCGACCGGATAAGTGTGTCTGCCAAATTCGTCTTTCCTTTCCTTCGTTTGACTGCATCGTCGGCTGTTATAACCGTTAAAGAGGCGCTTCGAAAACAGATCAACTTTCCCAATTCCCACTGTGTCAGTAGGAGCGAAGATCTCTTCCACGCGAAACATTTCGAGTATGTTAGGTCTGACGGTTTTATAGCGACAGCGCCGCAGTCGCTTACAATAGTGACACACTGGTCTGCGTGCAATTGGCCCTTTGCAGCCCAACGCGACGCAGGCAAATGGTCGGTCGAAGGTCTGCCCATAAAATGGCTCCTACTGCATATCAGTGAAATAGAAACCGAGCGTGCCTACCGAAACAGACTATTACTGCTCAGTGGAATTGAACTGTTGGATTTCTTCGCTTATTCTTATCTTCTGAGATGACCACGATGCAGGTAAAGCTTCGTCCGTTTAATTCCGTGTCCATCAGTTTCAGCTTTGTCGCCAGAGAGCTAATTGCGATTTAGGTCTGCTGCGGTCGTACTCAAATGGTTGGTTTGTTAAGTTGGTCAGAAGTCAAAACGAAACGCCGTTACTGCTTTTAGAGCATTGCCACTCACCGTCGAAGAAGCTTTACGAGCAAATTTAACGTTTTAAATTTATTTGACGTTGTTCTGTCTAGTTAGGCATACTTTCCTGATTTATGTTATCGAAATGATGCAAAAGGCCTATCGTTTGTCATCTGGCCCTGACGAATAAATTCTGTTGAGCATAATAACATACAAATGAAAACGTATGCATGTTTTGTTATGGCGACATATGGCTCGATTTTCTGGGTGAGAATTATTTTGCCCCTTCTGAATAGGAGTATGCTGTTGACGGTCACCTCGTGTGTTATTTCGAGCCCGACAAGCAAATCTCTTATGTAGGGCGTATAAGACCTATTATTCTTACTACCCCTAAATGGAAACTTCTATTGCACCAGTGTATCAAGAACATCAACGGATAGAGATCAGACCGAAGACCAGTGTTGACTTCAATAATAATGCCGCCTGTACAGTGCGCTTTTGTGCAAGACTTGTCTTGTCAAAGCGCGTTATAAATGCCTAGTTGTATTGTATTGTACAAAGTTGGAATAAGTTGCTAGAAAATTAAGGCATTCACGATCGGTATAGGCTAACTGACATCCTCAAACACAGAGACCGTAAACGTCTTATACACGCCTTAACGTATACGTCTATACAATGGCGGATCTACAAGGGCCCATGAGGGGCTAGTGTCCCACCCACTGATCGGTAGTCCCTCAAATTTGACCCCAAATTATTTTTTTTTAAATGACACATCCAAACGGTATCTCTGTGGGTTCCTCGGCTCCTCTGTGACTCCTCTGTGGCCCCTCTGTTGGAAAGTCAAGAGCCGCCACTACGTCTATGGGCTGGTCGTGTGAAGAAGTGGTTCGTCGGTCGACATAATTACATATTTACGGCGGTCGGTGCTCGTATGATATATTGTGTTGCCCAACAATGCAGCGCGGTATGTTTGATGTGCGATGTCTACGCCTCTACGGAGTCCAAGTTACAATACGGAAGCGATTTTCAAAGAGGCCTGGGACTCTATCCTTGCATTTCAACTCTTAATGTTCAATCTGCAGGGACTGTGGCAAAGTGTGAGAGTGTGGCCCAGGCAGAGACCCGAAGGGGTTTACGACTCCTAAGCCAATCGTAATCGTAATCTAAACATTTCTAAGATATTATACTCATAAATTCAGCACAGGGCACCAGCTTATTTGCCAGCGTTGCATCACATTTACATAATTTTTTAATACAAATTGAAGATGATGCGATGCGACTACCTCTTCTCGCCTGCCATTCATGACCCTCCATCTAAGTTTGGTAGGATACTCATAGGGGTGCTCCTCTCCCAATTCGAACCAGTTGAATTTGTGTTTAGCCCTAGACCTATGTTTCTCGTTCTCGTAAGTCCTCGCAAGCAAATTCGTTTTGACCCCATCAATTCATCGAATTGGGTTTTAAAACCAGCGTTGACCATGAGTATACAACGTCTAAACTACGTCACAAAATGCAACTCAAAAGAGTCTTTTCTTTAATTACCCTGTAAAAGTCCTACGACGTCCCAGACGCTCTCATTTTGGAAAGCGTCGTACACGTTGGACCCTTTCATTCGCGCGTTTCGCCCCCTTGAACCTACTGTGAATTACACCCTAAGTGTTTGCCAGCCGAAAAAGCGCATCTCAGTGAAAATTGCGACATCTCAGACACGTGATGTTAGTCTGAGAGAGACTATTAGTAGGCCTATGGCTATCTATCCGTATCTATCTGTAGGCCTATGTATATGCCTACGAGACATATATAATATTGGTTGATACCTGTCAATCTAATTATATATATATATAATTTATATATACACATAACTACATATATATATGTAGCATATATATATCTGTATGTCTCCGTCTTTGTATTTGTTTTTTTTGTCTGTCTGTCTCAATGGAAAATCGAAAGCGGACTTTTGGATTGTCCTTAGGCTACGTCGGCCAGACAGTTCAAGATGTCATGTAGATCTATCGTCAACCGACTACCTACCTATCGGCCGAACTGTTTGCCGATAATTTTACTTGCAGGCTGCGCTGCTCTCTAATGCGCATTCAGTTGTCCATTATGTCGATCACGCGTGTCAACTGTAAAAACGACTTCATTTATTCACCACACAGACAGGTAGATAGTTCATCCAGGAGCATACAACGCCTCTTCAACGCATTCACAGGCAATTGATAAGTAGTTTCGGTTCTACGCCAAGCGGTTCAAAAGACCGATAGGTAGACCTATCGTCAATGGTCTGTATACCAGCTAAGGACGCTACTACCAAGACATTCGACTGCTGTAGGCAACGAAGGTCTGTACACGTTCGAGTTCTAAGAAAAGCCGATGCCGATTATACATAGACTTATATAATATATACACCTATATATATACACATGTGTGTTTAAAATCTAAACATGTATACACGATTTGTATGTGTGCGTTATTCTGTGTGTATATACAGAGAAAATGTGGTAGGCTATATCGTATCTATGCATATGCATATACAGTACTTGTATATGAGGTCAGTAGCCTACCGATTAAACGACCATATGAGCAATCGTGCCGATTATTCGACGATTTACCGATTAATCTAGTAATCGGTAACGGCAACGGTCATTATAATCGGGGCTTTAGTCTGTCGGCTCACTAGAGTCACTATTCATCAGATGGCAGGTGATCTAGCAATACCATGAACTTGGCTCATCCACGTTGTGAAGTCCTATGTGATGTCCCATGTGATGTCCCATGTGATGTCCCATGTGATGTCCCATGTGATATTCCACGTGATGTCCCACGTGATGTTCCATGTGATGTCCCACTGCGGCCAGAGAAAATATTGAAATGAAACAGCTTGGACACTGATCGTTACAAGAAGGAAAAGAGCCACAGTTTGTTTTTAAAACGATCGTCTTCATAATCAGTGGTTTAAACACAGACTAAAGCGTCTTCTGAACCACTTTAAACCCTTGCTATGTTATGTTATGTTAATCGCTATCGGATATAAATTATATTATTTTAAAAATCGACTAAGTTCTTATGCCCGGTATCGGTATAATCGGCAAAACTAAAAAGTGATATTGGTAAAGATCTTATGTGTTTCACATGCATGTATACATGTATACATGTATACATGCATGTAAACCCAGTGAACGCACTACGTTTTGTGTTCCACAACGACAAGGAAAGATAACTGGTTCAATAGGTCAGGTCAGGTCGCCGACACTTTTACTAGCAGCTGCGCCTTCAGTATGGCAGCCCACAGCGGTCGTCCAGCCTAATAAGGAGGGATATCGTGCACTGTGCGATTGGGCACTGGGTAGGGACGGTGTGACCTATGGATAATATATTAGGAGCCATGGATTGGGCTATGATTTGGGCTTCATTAGATATGCCACTGATAGTCAAAACAAGACCCAGGCCTGGGTTTCATGTTACAATCGCTGATCTATGGTTACAATTCATGCTAACACGTACATTTTTTATGCCATAAATATTTAGACGATCAGTTCCTTAAACCACCGGAGCAAACTCCGGGAGACTTAACTTCCTTAGTATCGGTATATGGGGCTTCATGGTATATGGGTCCCATATATATATATATAATTAGATATATATATATCAAATGCGTGTGTGTAATTGTGTCCCAATTTGTGTGTTACGTCCGCATATATTTCTTAGAACATAAGACTACGCTTGGTCCGCACGGAACAGAAAAGTTGCAGTCTCTGTTCAAGTTGAGGAAATGAGGAAAAAAGGGCAGTGTTGTATGCAAGACTTGAAACTTCAAGGCCAAGACGAGACCGAGACAGTGAGGTACCAAGACCGAGACCGAGACACTAGGCTCAAGACAGTACGAGACAGTAAGAGACAAGTGATCCTATATAAAATGATGTAAAATATTAATGTATCAGGTTTCGGGAATAAGGTTCATTTTTAATTTCAATTTGAAACTTGTAATGTATATAGTACCAATTCCTGAGAATAGTTTTTATATTGCCGCAAGATTTTAAGACAGTTAACGCGAAACTTATCGAGATCTCTTGTTCGAGACAGAACAAGACTTTCACTTCAAGACAGTTTCTAATAATTCGAGACACTACCTCGAGACCGAGACCGAGACAGCAGGCTTCCGAGACCGAGACTGAGACACTAAAAAACTGTCTCTAGACGTTTCGAAACCGAGACTGTCTCGAGACCATACAACTCTGAGAAAGGGTGGAAGAAGGGAGGGAGAAAGGAAGATGCAAAGGAAGGAAGGGAAGTAAATTTGAAAGGAAAGAGGGAAGAGAGAAGAAGATACAGATCGCCAAGACGTCACTTAAACAAACTGATCCAGAACATAACAGAGGGAACGAGAAAAGCTCATAAATGCTACCACATTGTTGAAGAGGATAGACCAGTCGAATATAAAACAGGAGTTTACAGGATATGCGAGAGAAAACATGGCCTTGTATCGACGAGTACACTCGAGCAGACAAAACGAAAGGTAAACAGGCTGACAGACGAAGCAAGCGGGCAGGCAAGCAGATAATTAGTGTAGCAGGTACGAACCTATGTAGACAGACACGTGGAGTTTGTGAGCAACAGGCATACTCATTCCGAGACCGGCAAAATGTGGTTCCATTCAAAACGCATATTTTGTGTGCTCTGCTCGTTTGTAAGTACCCAAAAATTCTGTTCTGTAATGTCACTAAAGAAAGATCTCAGGCTCTAAATTTAGGTCTATTTACGTCGTGCGTGCAACAGTCGCGTTCACAAAGGTAAAAATTCTAAAGCCTTACTTACATATTGATGTTATGCGCTTAGCACGTCTCACTCATGAACGCTACGTCAAGTCTGTAAGAGTATTAGCTATAAGTATAATGGAGACGTTGCTCCAGTGTAAATACAAATATTTCAGACTTGCATGCCACGGATAAATCCGGCTTTGCTAGCGCAATATTCAAATCAAACCAAATAAAATAGCTTTTTTATCGTAACCAATTGAACAAAATACATTTGCAGAGAATCAACAAAATACACTTAATATTTGTTACAAAGGGAGCCTAAAAGGGATGGCTGGGACGGGGGTCCCGCTTGATGGAGACACCCGTGTAGCTAGGCTACCATGTATGACTAGTCAACGGCATAGCGATAAATCGAAAAGACGGTCCCTACTGAATAACTGCATACGGTTATTCACACAGTCATCAGTTGGATCCAATTTCTCTAAATTGCAGCTAGCTGTTTTTTAAACTGAAAACATAAAAAACAGCTAGATTCTAAGATAATAGAAGAACAGAAGCTTAACTGAAAGCAGTCATATGCACTAATTAGATTATGTTGTATTAACAGCTTATGTGTGGCTTTGCTATTCACTGACTATAGCCTATGCTCTAATCGTAGCCTATGTAATAGGCCCGCTATAGTATGGCCTATACACACAAATGTTTCTGGTACTAAAATTTCCAAAGTTTATCGACATCGTATGACTATAATTGCCGCTTGAACCCTTGAAAGTCAATAGTTGCATTTTAGTTCACTATATAAGAGTTTTTTATCGATACTTTGTGTCGCCTTTCATTGTTTGTTCCATGTCAATGTTCTTTGGCTGCCTGAAACGACGCTAGTAGACAGGCTATCGAATTTTGGCAGGTTTTGAGGGGACGACTTATAGCAGGCTATTATAATTGTGCGACGATACTTGACAGAATATTAGGGCGGTGATATAATTTTGGCAGGTTTTTTAGGGATCGATTTATGGCAGTTTTCACTAGGCCTTACCTGATGCGTTTTTGAGACTGCGATATGTGGTAGATTATAGAGGTGACGATGTTGTGACGGACCATATATGGCTCATGCAGCGATAGTTACCAGATAGTTGATGTGAGGATATTATTGTTTTAGAATAGGTCTATAGTTGATTGATATGTGATGCAAATAAGGTTAAACAGCTATATAGAAAATTAAACAAAATACTCTGAAGGACAACAGAAGACGCAAGGGAAAATGGTGGGACGAGAAATCTAAAGAGTAAGAAGACTAAGACCTACAGCTAAAGGGAAGATATGGCAAGGTGTACGAAAAGGTGAATCAGCTTTACAAGAAACAGAGGAAAGGAGGAAAAATAGAGTTTGGAGACAAACAGGATAGGATCCTAAATGAAATAGCTGGAGTGAATGGCCGATGGAAGGAGTAGGTATGTGGAGGAACTACACAGAAGCACAGACGGAGAATTGCACGATTATCATGAAATGGAAGAGGATGAAGATGAGACACGAGAAGAGAGGAGGACATTGAACCGGAGCTGTTGGGAGAGGGAGTAAGAGCAACCATTAAGTAATTAAGAACCAGTAACGCAGAAGGAATATACAGTATTGTTTATAAATATCAATCAATATATAAAAAATATTTAATATGGCGCCCGTTCAGGATATCTACTCGGAGGCGCTATATATGTACCAGCAGAAATGTTCAAAAGTTTGGAGGAAAGTGCCATGACAGAACAGACACGAATATGCCAAGTCATAATACACTATTGGAGTATGGTCAGACGACTTCTTGCATGCAGTCTATGTCAATCCCAACTAATAAGAAGCGAAATGCAGCAGCATGCGAAAATCACCCATGCGTTGAAACAGTGAATCATATATCTGTATGCCTTTGCGTTTAAGGGCTTAGACGCAGGTGTACCCTCAGCTGTAGGTTCCGCATTCTGGTAGCAAAGGCTATGAAAAGAGCGGAAACAACCATCTGTCTAACGCAGTGATTGTCAACCGGTGTGGCGCGAGGCACCGCCAAGTGTGCGGCGGCGCTAATAACGAAATTAAATTCAAAATCAATAGAAACGATATTCGAATGAAACGAACACATAATGTGTCTATTTTAATGAAAAGGTTAATGTTTCTGTTGAAATCGTGCTCATTGAATAGCTTTGCTTTGATATGGAATCAAAGCATGTGTGCCTGATTATGCATACAGAAGTACGAGGGCTCACAAGAGAGAAAGTTTTGTCTCTGGTGTACCAGCTGAGAGGTAAACTGCTGACCTTTTTTTACAAATGGCCTTTTTGTGTTTTCCTTATTAATGAATTCTGGCGTGCTAAGCTGGTATATCTGACAGATATATTTCAGTATTTGAATGTTGCTAACACTAGTCGTCAGGGTCATGCGGTAATGAGAACCTTTTAAGTGATAATGACGAACTTATATTTTTGCAACACAAAAATCAGATATGGAAATCAAGAATTTTGAAATGTTTCCTCTCATTCCTGCAAACTTTAGCAATGAAATGACAGCTCTGATATTTGATCATCTCACTACTCTTGAAAACGAGGTTCAGCATTACTTTCCTTCCCTGTCATCTGAACGCTATGATTGGGTGAAAGACCCATTTGTTCAAATTGCAGGCAACACAAACATATTAATGTTAAAAGAAGAAGAGGAACAGTGAATTTAGCTCTGATAGAACTTTAAAACCTAAGCATTCAGAAATGTTGTAAGATGCATTCTGGATAATGGCAGAAAAGAAACATCAAAATATTTAAAAGATGATTTTGCGTATTCTTTTACAGTTCTCCACATCCTATTTGTGTGAGCTCGGATTTTCAACTCTTACAAATATTAAATACAAAAAGAGGGAAAATTTGAAGTATGTTGAAGAAGAAATGAGAGTTTGTTCATCGTAAGTTCGTCCAAGGATTAAATAAATTTGCAAGGGACATCAAGCCCAGATATCTCATTGACATTGATTGACATTTAAACAGGTCATACACCGATAACACGCACAGTTTACAATCAGTTTATGTTTAACATTGTAAATGTAAAATTGTAAATGTTGCATTTTAACTTGTTCAAGTTAAACCCCGAAATTTAAATGGTTTGTCCACTCTACTCTAATTTATTTTGAAAATTATGTAAGCTTACAATTTTAAATTAAGCCTTCTTTTCGGCATGGTAAATGCTTAAAAGCAAGATTGCTCAAAATTAAACATAAAAATTAGTTTTAGCTCAATGGTGTGCCGCCGGAATTTCGAAAGATCTCAAGTGTGCCGTGGTGTCAAAAAGGTTGAGGACCACTGGTCTAACGTCTATGGCTACTGCTGTCTCTGATGCTACAGCCAGCCAGCAAGTACACGTTGAGTGAATGTCATACCAAAGTTGTGAAGCATTAACCTAACGTATAGGTGTGCTGCCAAGGTAGCTGAGGAAGAGGACGAGTGGAGTAGGAGAGAGAGAGAGAGAGAGAGAGAGAGAGAGAGAGAAAGAAAGAAAGAAAGAGAGATAGGGAGAGGGAAAGACGAGAGAGAGGAGGGAGAGAGAGACAGAGAAAGAGACAAACAGAGAGAAAGGGAGAGAGAGAGATAGAGAGAAAGAGATATGAACAATTATGCATTAATAGAAGGTATACGATATTCAAAAGTAATTGCGATAAATAAATGATAAAAAGAAGGTAATTGCGGAAACTGGCAAAGGCCTAGGTTTCGATATAAGCATGCAACACGTTTCTTCTCTTGGTTATTACAGACCTTATTAGTGCTGGAACGGTCTATGAGCCAGGTTAATAACCACTTACAGAGTTCTTGGTATGCGCTGAAGACTATAATAGTACACTTGTAGCATAATTGGGCCTACTTAGCAATTTGTGGATTCTGCGTAATTTACAGGATCATAATAGCTTGTAATAGTCTACTTTAGCTATTCTGGGGTCACTTGGTTGTGGCTTACTTGTTTCATGTATGCTTTCAACCACAACGCCAAGTATATGTGCACAGATAGAATGCGGTCACTCATACTAAACGGTCACTTCTTTTTCTCCTTCTTTTTTATTCTTCTTCTTCTTTTTCTCTTTCTTCACCGCCTTCTCCTTCTACATCTTCTTCTTCTTCTTCTTCTTCTTCTTCTTCTTCCTAACATTTCAAGTTTTTCTTCCTCCTCCTCTCTTCCTTTTCCCTCATCTCCTCTTTTTACTCTTCTTCTTCTCCTTCTCTTTCTCCTTCTTCTTCTTCCTATCCTTTATGTTTTTTATTCTTCTTCCTCCTCCTCCTACTCCTCCTCCTCCTCCTCTTTCTTCTCCTTCTCCTCCTCCTCCTCCTCCTTCTCTACTTCCTCTTCCTCTTCTACTACCTCTTCACGTTCTTCTTCTTCACATTCTTCCAGTCTTCGAGTCATCCGCCATTGGGCAAGTTCAAACGTCCAATGGCGCCACTCCTTCTAGATGCTGGATTCAGTGGCGTCGCCAGGGCTTCGAGGTTGGTCCGTGTTCTAAGTTGCAATTTCCAGCTTTCCAAAGCGAAACTGATCGCATATGGTATCTCCCTATTGACGAGTGCTGTTTCGTGTCAGAAGGGTTGCCCGCTTTTTAGCTCTTGGCCATCTGTACGATCGTCATTGAAAGGCTTTACTTGATGTTACTACTAGCCTACTCCCTCCAGCGTTGGGCGCGAGACGAAAAACTCAAAACCGAGTCCAAGACCGAGACCAAGAAAGAGAGGTCCAAGACCAAGACCGAGACCGATGGTCTGAGACCAAGACCAAGACCGTACTCTTTTTTATAAATAATCAATTTTTTAAGACGCTAAAACGGAACCACAAGTTTAAACATTAATTTTATTGCTGAAGAATGCTAATTTTAATAATGGTCCAGAAAACAGCTTTACCGGCCACTCAGAACTTTTGCGGGTTCAGCCCTTGGCTTCGGCCTGAGAATATCACACTATAAATATTATTACTTACAGTATACGATAGGTAGATACTTTAAGACACCTGAATATTATTACTTACAGTATACGATAGGTAGATACTTTAAGACACCTGAACAAGTAGATAAAAGTTCCGTTTGAATGGTGTACTTGTACCACGGACCTCGGAATTATAGGTTAACAGTGTCTACACGTGGCCGACAACATGCTTATTAGAGTGTTCCAAAGCCTTGATATTTGTGAAAGCAAATTTTGAAATGGCTGGCTCCGTTGCAACAGCATTTTTTGTGCCCATGTATATAAAGATCTATTAGTTTGGACAGCACGCCTAAATTGATAGCAATCGCGCAGGGCCTAAACATCCAGTGTGTCTAATATATAATCGAAAATAACCGACAAATATCGATAAATTGCTCCGATACGTCTAATGACAAATAACGCTAATTGAAGACGGAGACCAATCCCAAGACCGTTCCTTTAAGACCAAGATCGACGCATTCGAGACCAAGACCGAGACCAAGATCGATGGTCCAAGACCAAGATCAATGCATTCGAGACCAAGACCAAGATCGCGGTTTCGAGACCACATCCCTGACTCCTACATGGCTACAACTATGCTCATGCCACTGCTGATGCTGGTACAACTACTGCTACTACTACTACTTTCACTTCCACTACTATCTCAAATACTCTCACGTCCACTACTATACTACTACTATTCCTTTATTGCACAAACTCGTTGACAGAATAATACGAACATATCCGCTTATTAAGAATTATTGTGGACCTATACGAGTACTGTTTAATAACCAACTAGCTTAATTTCGAGAGTTTTGTTTTATTGTTTTACTGCTTGGCTATGTCCTGATATTCAACGTGAATGCTGAATGGTTCACCATCTGCACTAAGTCTTAAGTTGTATAAATTCAGCTCAACGTCTGCTGTGGTAAAGGAATGAGGCAAATGATATTCTGCAAGATAACCATAACCATAACCAAGTGTTTTTATTGTCTCCAAAACAACAAACAAAATTATAAAGTGTTGACAATCAGCTGGGAGGCAATAGGGACTAACAGAAACCCTTAAAGGAAAGAAAATCCTGTAATCAGGGTCACCCTTACATTAGATTGATAGTTGCAGTTGGTTAGGTATAAGAAATACATTGGCAATTCGTTAGAAACTTAACTAGTTAGTTATTCTATACAATCATGATGAAGACGATAAAGACGCGCAATGAGACAATTATAGATCCATTAAATAATTTCGCAATTTTATTTTAAATACGTTAAGATTATTTAGAGAGCGCAATTCATCCGGAATGACGTTCCATGCTTTCGGGCCAGCGTATTTAATCGAGAACATTCTAGTGTTTGTTCTCGAAAAGATAGGTCTATAGTTTGAGGAAGATCGTAACTTATAGGGATTGACCTCAGAGAGAGGTGAGAAGTAGTTGTCGAATACTGAAGGTAGTTGATTGTGGGTATATTTGTACATGAATTCGTTGGTTTGAAAGATCAATAGCTGCTCAACTTTTAGAATACGTGTTTGCTTGTAGATGTGGTCAGTAGGGATAAGGTAATGTGAGCCGTTGATTATACGGAGGGCTCTTTTTTGGAGGATATTTAATTTTTTCAATCTTGTTAGATAGTTTGAAACCCAGATGAGGTTGCAGTAACTTAAATACGGGTTAATCATTGTGTAATATAAAGATAAACGTATATTGATTGGCAATAAGTATGAAATTCGTGACAAGATTCCTATATTTTTTGCAATTTTCACTGAGATATGTTGTATGTGTTCTTTCCATGTAAGGTGTTCATCTATATATATTCCCAGGAATTTGGCTGATGTTACTCTTGGCACAGGAACATTATTAATAGCAAGGACATCCTGGAGCTGGGGCAATTGTTTTCGATGCGAGCTAAATAATATATAGTTGGTTTTGATCATATTTAAGGACAATTTGTTAGTTTTGAACCAATCGTTGACATGCTCAAGTTCCTGATTGACAATTTGAAATAATTTATTATAAGATGAGACGTAACATCATAGGTCAACCAATATATTCTGCAAATTGACTGTACATATACGACCTTAGAACGAAGCTTTTAGTAGCGACACCGATTGTTCAACCTTATCTGCTCCGAATTGATTGCTCACCACAGGGCCTAGGCTTTCTGTCTGTCTGTCTGTCTGTCTCTCCGTCTCTCTCTGGGTTAGCCGACTGACATTCTGGATGTTGACCTGATTACGACTTGGTTTTGGTGTGCCATCGGCTGATGCTTTACACACAAGATGCACAAGTGCTATAGATATCTCTAATTAGATCGATAATCAACGAATATCTCCGTTAAAGTAGTAATCGACTCTTGACAAGACCCTCAAGAGCGTAAGATTTTAAATCAAACGGCGACATCCCCTAGTACGTAGACCATATGGGAGATCTTTAATGATGAGCATATCCTGACCTCGTACAAATGAACTAATGTGCTGCTATTCTGTACGTTAGAGACTAGTCTTGAAGGAAACTCCAGCCTCCCAAGGCAAACTTTGTTGCTCCTATTCTCGACCTCTGTTATTTGTTTCCTCAGCCTAAATTTTCCTGTTGACCATATAGACTTAACCTTCAACCAAAGAGGGAAAGTCAGTTCAAACTTCTGTCTCCGATCTACTGAAACAACATCTATTCAAACGACTTCAAACCTTTACAAACCAACTCCCATTGCCTTTCAAGTTGTGCTTAATGAAACGCTAAATCCACGATCATCTCTCCACAGAACATTTAGTCTCCATCCGTCCCGCCACTCTGTCTGTCAGCGGTACGTAGACGGACAGGCGGACGGCCTGTCCGTCTACGTACCGCTGACTGTCTCCATACTGAGAACAAATCCGAGTTAAGGGGAGCCGTAATTCCTCCCACATCTGGTCTCCGTATGTTACAGCATCTGTTCTTCTCTGCTCCACATAAGATGATCTCATGCCTGTACGTGCGACAGTTCATCGTCATTTTTAAGACTGATTCATGCGACTCCGCACTGCTACAAGCCTACGAGTCTACAACTACATGTATTACGTCCTAGTCAACAGCAGCAGAACAACAACATTGATAATGACAGTGTTAATAATATTATTATCATTTTCAAACTGTTATTTCGATTTCAATTATAAATCATTATTATTATCTTTTTCAAACTTTGAAACATCTGTCAGGGTATACTTGGGGATGGTCACAGAAACGTCTGGTCTTATTAATGATAATTACAATGATGATAATAATAGTTTTAATAATTATACTAATAAAATGTTAATAATAGTTATGATGATGATGGTGGTAATGATTATAATGACTATGATGATGATGACGACGATAATGATGATGATGATGATGATGATGATGATGATGATGATGATGACGATGGCGATGACGATGACGATTACAATAATATGGCTGTAAATGTGCGAACAAATATAACCCTCTTTCAATACAACACAGTTGGTCTTTCCTCCTTCGCTAAGCGACCAACCAACAGTGATTGGCATGGCAAACATTAATTTTAGGATCTTTTCGGACATTTATGCTGTACACAGAACTGTTCATTCAGTCGACGCAGCGATTAAAATTTCACATTGGGACACTCGATTCACTCCGACGCCTATACATTGAGTTGCTATACTTACACGCAGTCTCGACACAGACTGGATATAATTCTGGCATAAACGGGGGTCGAGGCCGGACTATGACCTCGTAATGGCAATAAAACGAGTAGGGTCTGCCATGATCATAAAACGACGGTGAGGTCGGACTGTGAAGATAAAATCGGTCACCCAGCATTAATGGGTATTTTTCAAATCAGCGCTCAAATTTGATAAATTTCGGTCTTTTGCTTCGGATGACCTACACGAAGAGTAAAATTCTATTAGTTTATTTTTTATGTCCAGTGTGGTATACATGAGTTGAGAAACGCCAATTTTTATTATTTTATTTATTTGATAAGTGTGGGAAAAATTAACAAAGTCCTAATGTTATAACAAATTTCATTGTCTTTACCCTTGCTGAGTTGATAAAACGTTGCGTTATATTGGTAGTTGAAGTGCTTTACAGATTTTTGAAGATTTATTATAATTGTTCTATATTTGGTCATTGCTGTATGCGGTTTTCATAAATTTATTAACTTAATAAGTAATTAAAAAATAAATTTAACTTATATCCTAGAAATCTGTTTACAACACCGTTACTGGCAGTTTTGGCCATCTGTGGAATAAATTGAGAACTCTCGATCTTGAATTGACGTCTTCGAAAGCAGGGAACCAGCCTATATTAATTTATCAGCAAAAGATCAATTTAGTTGTTTGTTTACGTTGACAATTTTCGGAAATTAATCGGATAACATTATAGTATATTAAAGATCTACAACTCCGTTGATATATCTTGCGCATATATATATTTAGGTTTCAAAACATATGATTGTATTGAAACTGACGGCCTGACCACCATATACTGATTATCACTTTTATCTCAATTTAACCTAGCAGCGGGGGTGACCTTATTATGAAGATTCTGCAACTTCGCTATAACAGCTCCGATATTTTTCCTGAAGTAACGATGTTGGAATTTTGAAACGGTGTTGTAGTTATGTGCTGAATTTCTTGTACATACGTATATATATATATATACGTTTGTTCATGTGTGTGAATGAGAGGGTTGTAGTCGGACACATTGGAGTCCATAGTAGAGAGAAACTGTAGTCTAATCGATTGACGATGAAAACATGAAGCAAGGTAGTAACGGAGTCGTAATCGTATGTTGACTTTCTTGTATATATGTTTGTGTGTGTGTTGTGTGTGTATGAATGAAAGGGTCGCAGTCGGACATGTTGGAGTCCAAGCAGCATGGTACTTTGTGTTCACGATTTTTACCTCAGAGAGGACGTGAACCGACCAACAGTTGATAACAGGGAAGAAAGAAACAGTAACTAGACCTAAAGAAAAGTAAGAAACAGTTTCTTGTAGAAAGTGTAAAGAGGATGCTTGTGAAGTTTCGATTGGAATATCCAGTGTCTGTTTTGTCACTTACATTATTCTGGCATCTGAATGCAGCCAATGAGTTCAAGACAAGATTCGATGTATAGTTTATCATGTTTTACCACTCCGTGACTTTAATAAAATGAAAGTAGTTCATAGTACAAATTATATAATCTATCATCAGAATAATTTGGGTTGCTGTATCATATTGTTTTGCACATTTTATAATTATTAATCACTAATTATGAACAGTGATAGTATTTTGAACTATATATTTTAAAGTAAAATAACGGAGTTGTTAATGTATGTGGTAAAAAGTAATGGAGTTGTCTTTTAGTAAAATTATTAAGAACCTAGAATGAAATTTTAGGCCAAATCTGTCAAATTTAAGCACTGCTCAATATTAAGTTTACTTCAGCAGTTACATAAGAAAATTTATGTAATTAAAAAAAAATTGCATCAACTTTTTTATTCAATTATTTTTTATGAAATTGGCTCCGGCTGTAAGAAATACCCTAACATGTCGAGGCTGAAATGAAATCATGTTCGTTACATTGACTATGGTGCCATTGTAATTTTCATGTAAGATGTCATGCGGCATCTGACAAATAGTTATATTGTGAATCGGTCCAACAAATGTATAGGCCCTGTAATCGGCCGCTGTTTATCGTTTGTAGTAGAATGTGCTGGGCAAAATGGTTCGTGAGAACAGGGCTTCGTTCACAGGGTATAAGATTTGTTGCCCCTACGACCTGTTGATGTGGGTCTTCCTCCACTGTGAGTTCGGGTATCGATGCCTGGAACACGACCGTTGATATTATTTTAAACATCCATCGGGGTACTGTAACGATGTCATCGTGAATTTGCAGAATATACGAGGCGAGTTTGTTACAAATAGGTGGAACAACAATGGTTGTGGAGTGATTTTTTATTTTGTCATGAGATGAAAGAAAGGCGAAGCAGTATTAAGGTGGAAGAGGAATGGGTTGAACGAAAGTGGTTGGACCGTGAACAACCAACGGAAGCAAGGCTCAGATTCTATGCCTGCAGCTTGTTTAGGCCATATATAATTATCATCTTAAACGTATAGGTCGAAATAGTTGTTCTGCGCAATTTAATTCTTCTGCACTTGCCGGATGCAGATGAAAGTTAGGAATTGACTTGCTTGCGTACCTTCAACAGAATCGGGCGTCGAAAGGTCAACCAATAGCAGCATAAAGTAATCTAGCTACCGAACTTGAAACCATCTCCACTCGAATGGAAGCCGTTACCGTGTGGAGATTCATACTGCGTGCAGTGACTGCATAGATACGTACAAAAGTTGCGCTGACTGGCTCGTGACCTTGTATACACGACGAAGAATGATATTCTGCGCTCATTTTATGCAATTAGAGTTATTTTCGAGGTGCAGAAATTGGCAGCTTTCCAGGTCGAATGAATGCTGAGGCAAAGCACTTTTCTAGAAAGCGAAAGACAGTCCGATATAATTACTTAATGAAGCAGGCTAATTAACGTTCATCGCAACTGAAATAAATGCCGCTGAACGTTAGGACTTCAGAAGACAAATGTAGGAACTATCCAGACGGATTGTTAAGAGGAGAGAGAGCGAGAGGGTCCTTGTGTAGGCCTCTTGAGTCTTGATACCATCGAGTGTACAGAGAATCAATTAACACTAATACTGAATGTTGATCTATTATACAAAAATGTGACTGTTGCGATGGAATCCTAGTACGTCTAGAAAGAGAGGGTCATGGACAATGACGGATTCCGTTGTTTTGAATGGGAGGTAGGTCAGCATGTCCCTACTTTATTTCGCAGCATATATTTGAAATCAGTTTTATCAATCTAGTCTTGTTTACAGATAGTCAACCATTTCGATCTATTGTGCCCTTCGGCTCATCAATGAATCACGATCGAAGGCTTTTGAAATTATCATTCTCTCAAAGGTTGGTCATTTTCGCAACCAATTGAGGTTCTTCTAGACAGACGGATAGAATAAATGCGGGCAGACGGACAATTGAACAGACAAATGGACGGACAGACACACAGGCGGCGACCTCAATTGACAGGTGGGGGACATCCAATGAGAGGGGTAACAAATGTGGGGGGACACACGTATAACGTGCCTCCTCTGTCAAAGGTGGGGGGACTTAGCTCCCTCTACTCCCCGGGATCGCCACGCTTGGTACAGACAGATAAATACAGACTTAAAGAACAACTGAGGCTAAGTGAATTGGCAGTCTGGCTGTTTTAAAGCGGAAAACAGGTTAAAGGCTGCAACTCCGAAGCAACAAACCTCAATGGTAGAAGAATCATTATGGCAGTAAGTTTGAATGGTTTCCCTTAAAAAAGAAAGACAAACAGGAGACTGGCTTTCGATTGCCCGGTGATCGCTTTAGCTGCTCCATTGGCGAAGGAATCAGACTATATTGTCAAATCGGTCCCAGTCGATGTATAACAGATTGCTGCTACTTCCTGGTTGGACATAATTTGACGATGCCTACAGCCCTACATCCCGTGCCTATCGATTTTTTTCGATTAAGCGCCTGTGAATAAGCTGGTTTCCACGAGTTCGCTTTTGTGGGCGCTGTAGAAATGTTGAGATTATTTGTCTCCAATGTCTCATCTTTCTTCAGCTGTTGCGACGAAATGTCGAAAAGAGCCATCAAGAAACTCTGGCAAACAGTAATAAATCCTGCTACGCGTTAACAAAGGCAAGTAATACGGCACTGATCGTAAGAGGTTATAGCGCTAAGACTGAACGATGTGAACGTCAGATGGCCCATCATAACTGCAGCTCCTATGTTATAAATTATAATGCATTTTTGTGTTGCAAGGTTCTATATTCTACTGTAATGTCTGTACCACAAGCAGGAGACTGTGTTGGACTACTGTGGTGTCGTCTGTGTTGGTCTCAACACGAAGCGCATTTGGCAGCTTCGTGCAGCTACCTCGCTTGTTGGTAGTACTTAAAAATCTGATCATTTCTCGCATCGTAAATAAGCTCGGTGTGCTTCATCGGCTGCATATTTCCCAGCGTACGAAGGCAAAGATTTCGATCTGGGTCTGGCGGTGCCAATGGGGAAATGCCAATGACTGCTTGTGGAAGCTCTGTTGCCCCTCTTCTTTGCATACATTTCAAAGATGCGACGCCATGTCTTTTCATCAGTTGTGTCTGCCATGCTTAATAACTCTTCATCATAGCTTATGAATCATGACCTACGTGCGACTCTTCACAAGCATTTTTAACTATTCTATTTTTACCGCCGTACATTGGTCTGGGAGGAACCACGCTTTATAAGGGATCTTAATGAATAAATGAATGAATGTATGACTGAATGAATGAATGAATGAACAATGAATGAATGAATGAAAGAACGAACGAACGAAGCATGCACTCGTTATACTTCATAGGTTAGTCTTTTGCCAGGCGAACACAATAAAAATGCATATATATATATATATACACTTATACACAGTGGTCTAAATTCTAAAAATTTTTACGGGCGCAGGTCAGTGCATCAATAATTACTCAATCTGTGTTCTTTAAAGAAGGAAGAAGTAGAAGTTGACGACGAAGAGCAGTATCTTCAATCTTGAACCAGCCTCACAGGCAGTTATGGGTGATGAAGTGTTAGCTTTGACCAGTGGCGTCGCCAGAGCTACGATGTATGAGGAGGGGCTAAATGTCCCTAACGACTATAGGTGGTCTGGGGGCGTAGTAAGTTCCCTGTAACTACGTAACTAACTATGATTTAATTAACATCTGACTATGATTTCGAAAGAAAGGTACCTAAATCATTTCGATGTGTGAAAAATTTGACTATGTTATATGCAAAGGGACTGAGACTTTAGATGTTTGAAGAACACCGCATTCGCTGTCGAAGCACGGAAATTGCAATGTCTTACCAGACTTCAACTGCAGGCCATAGTCAGATTTTTAAAAGCGAGATGAAGTTCCATAGGCCTACATAGCGCTATCGAGTAAAGAAGTAATCTGGATGTGTGCAAGTATTGACTTCAAGTTCTGCCTTGGTCTAAAACCGAATTACAGTCGTTGATTATTAGTTGTACTGAAACGCTCGTTCTTTCTACAACAGGCGACCTGACTTAAGAGAAGTAGGTCTAAGTCAGACGAAAGTTTCTATTGATATCTGCGGATGCATTCTTCTCCGTGCTCTTAAATACGGGAGTGTATGTTATATTATCGTTAATGGGTTAAGTTAAACACTGGAAAAATTAATGAATAGTTGATGCCGCCGGTTACTTGTCAATGATAGGTCAACATCTAATGCAAGGTCTATGTAGATGCTATGATATTTGTAGTAAGCCTATGCGCTCAGAATGTCTCATATCTGGTCTGCTAAGTGTGGCAGTACTAACAACCTGCAATAATAATTATTAAACAACATAGCGTTTATTGTTTGACTCTTTTCGCCATGTCACTTCCTTGTCTCTGGTGACTCGATGGGAAGAAGTTGTTACTTAAGGTGACATTCCCCTTTCTGAATTTCTGAATGTGCGTACAGTCTCACCATAAACTCTCTACGCTGGCCTCCCAGCCACTCGAATGGACTGCCTGGATCGCATCCTACGCTCTGCAGCCTGGCTCATTGGTCACATACCCAAATTCGACCACGTTTCCAGCTACATGTGCGACGTCCTCCACTGGCTGCCTCTCAAGCAGCGAATCGAGTATCGAATAGCTGCCCTAGTCTGGCGATGCCCTGCTAGACCTCGCTCCTGCCTACCTGAGCGAACTTTGCAGCCCCATCCTTAGTGCTTGGGGCACGCGCTCCCTCTGATCGGTTGAACAGGGTCTCCTTTGTGTTCCTCATGCTCGCATCCCCACCAGACATTCTCGGTGGTAGGCCCCTCGACTTAGAATGGCCTCCCTTAGACGCTCCGCTCCCTTCTTAGAATCCCTCCTCATGCATTCCTCACTCATCTTAAGACCGTTTTATTTGGCCACGCTGGGGTTGGGAGAGCCTCTGAGTTGTCACCTTGAAGAGGCGCTGTTCCCAAACTCTCGTAATAAATGAATGAATGAACGAACCGAAGTCCATCAACTGCCGCCCTGATGCAATCGCCTCTCTGAAGATCTTGGTATTCGAAGGTGGAAATCCAGGCGATGCGTAATCGCTTTACGTCTGGTGTATTGCAATAAAGGCGCTATAGAAGTCCATTGATTAGATTAGATCATTGACCGATGCAGCCACTTGTTTCTAAAGTATGAGACAGAAATTCGATGATTTGCTTCTGTTACTAGGCCTACATCTTATGTGTGCGCATGAACTACTAAGACCAGTAAACGTTTGGCTTGCTACTGTTCAATATTGCGTCAATAGGGCTACCCTATTGGCGCTATAGAAATAAATTTAGCGGGACCCTTAGGGTAATTTAGGGCTCTGCTTTTTTCTTTATTTTCCCGTACTATAGATTTATCTGAAACAAATTCTCATTTTTTAAATTTCCGTTTCCTTTCCTTGTTGGCCATTGTGATGACTTGGTTTTACGACTCATGTGATCAATAAAAATATTTGGTTCTGATTATATCACTCAAAACTACAATCTACAGACGTTGAAATCAGACAGTAAACACATAAGTAAACATCTCATATAATTCCTTTCCCCAGACAAACACATACATCTATTCTATATACTTAGACCACACGATAAGATAATTCTGCTGTAACCGGGTCAAACACTAACAAGCTTTAAGCCACACACGTATATCCACGATGAACGGATGTTTGCATGTTTACATGTACACGGTGAACGGATAAAATGCGAACCTCTAGAAAACTGTAATAATTTGTCCAATAATGTATGCATTTTAATCAGATATGGATAAAACTTTAGCGTAATGATTTTGAAGCGCATATTTAACATTTACTATTTATAATTTGTGTAAAAAATGTCCTTCTTCGGCCTAAACACACGCACCAAGACGCTCTCGCCATTGAATAATTGCTGCATCGATTGCATCTTGATCAAATTCGTCCAATGTATATGATAGGTTGACGCAGTTCTCCGACGTCGCGTATCTTTGTAACGTAAACTTTTTGTTGCATCACAACCCAGATTTTATGGATAAACGTGTCATAGTAAAGTAATGCACATAGGACGAATATGTTCAGGTTGTAATCGACGCAGCAATTACTGAATGGTGAGCGCATCTTGGCACGTATGTTGAGGCCAAAGGGCATTTTTGACACACATTATGACTAGTAAATGACAAACATGCTCTTCATAGTCTTTAAACTGAAGTGTTGTCATATTTGATTAAAAATGTATAAATTATTGAAAAAATATATGCAGTATTTCTAGTGGTTCGCTTTTTGTCCGTTCACCATGTATATGTAATATATATATATTATATATATGTATATATATATATGGATGGCTTGTTAGGGTTTGACATTATTATAGCTGACATATCACGCTGCATAAATATGTCTTTAATCGGCTCTTAGCTGATACCATGAGACTGCCTGGTATATATATATACACGTATATATACATGTATACGGTGGATGCGTTGCCGCCTACAAAGAGCTGAATCCATATTTGGCAAAAACTGGAGCAAACTGTCTTCTCAAATTTTATCTCGAGAATCCGATCGCACGAAGTGTTTACTGCCTGCATTCGGGTTCTTATTACGAGTACGCAAAGTACAGAAAAATACCGTCTGTATATACGGTCGGTCCTTTTGAGGGTAATAGTGTTTTAAATTATTATTTTAGACAAGACAATGGGTGAATTTAATCAATATACTATTTCTGACAGCACTTCCGATATCGAGAAACACGTCGGCCCTTCTTTTACAAAGGTAATGAATTATCCAGCAATTATAGACAGATATCTTTGCTTTCGTCCATCATGCAATCCAGACGTGTTCCACTTAAACCCGCACGTGCGTGGATATGTGTGGCTTAAAGCGGTAAATATTTGTATACGTTTTCTACAGTGTAACTCTCCGACGGATAGTGACATGTGAAATGTCCCGTACTATGATAACTTAATACCTCTCAGCTTAAGATAGATGCGCTGTAGTCTGCAATTATGTAAACGTTCATTGAAAACAGACCACGCATGGCCACGATGGCTTTTTAAGCATAGGCCTCGTCATATATTATTCAACTCTATAGAAGCGGATTGGCATTAATGGGGTCCATCATTTCACGGGCTAATGAGAGTAAGAAACCGAGGCAGTCTCTCGACTTTCTTAAACTTCTTTTGGACGAGGCGCAGACATTAAAAGTATTCATGTAGGCATTCCTGCATCCTTATCTTCACGATACAGATACTCTCTCATCATTCGAAACACTTATTTAGCGCCTCGCTACAGAATACCAACTCAGAGGTGCTCGACGACCGAGAACCATTTATTCATGTATTCGAATCTTCAACTCTGTAGCGAAGAGCAATTTCAACACCAGTAGGTCATAAAGGAAGGAACCGCTTTATCCCAACTGCAGCATTATCCAGTGTGATATATGAAGCTCATATTTTAAGATATTACCCATGTATGGTTTTATGTGGCAAGACATAATGAAGCACATAAAATTATGAGAAGTAGACCCATATATGGCGCTGTCCTGTTGGGGCTGCGCCTACATATATACATTCAGGAGCTATGCCACCCTACTGCTGCCTCGCTCGGAGGGCGCTGCGCCCTGCTGTGCAGCCCCTTCATATCGTTCCATTATGACGCGCTGCTATGCTGCATCATCGGGCCTTCTCTGTTGTGGACCCTACCACTTGGAATGGGCTTCCTCTGGCTTTTACCTAGGATCTCCTCATCTTCTTTCTGCTCTTCTTCTGTCCTATTTGACCGTGGCTGGACTGGGAGCGCCTCGGAGCAGATTTCTTGAAAAGTCGCTATATCAAGTTTCATTGATTGATTGATTGATATGGTTCCATTTGACAGGAACTATGAAGCCTCATATCTGAATATCGCCCACACATGGTTCCATGTGATAGACATAAAAAGCCAATGTGGTATAATCATAAAGAACCCAGTATGTGTGTACCTCATTATGTCTACATACATGTAGGCTGGTCATGAGGTTGAAGTTCAGTAGGCCCATAGACTATACATAACGACTGCAGATAACAGTCGAAGAATGTGAACTAAGGAGCTGGGTATGGAGTTCATAAATTGCCGCAGGTGCTGATGAAGTGAGGACGCACTGAGGACTGACACGACCACCTAATTGACGTCGACAGACGGAAAATAAACAAACCGAGAAGGTCCGACATAGGATTGTCGAGTAGACTTTTTTAATGGCTAAGGGACAGATCGATTTACCTGAAAAGAACACTTAAAACGACAACAATAACGACGCTAAGCTAAACAGTTACTGAACTTGAGCGACAGATCTCGTTCAAAGAAATGTTGAAGAGACATTTCGTTTCCTGCCTGGAGCAGCACATAGAGGGAATGCCAGTTGACCGAATTCCATACAGTGCACTACAGCCATTTCGCTGGACAAAACATCGGCGCTATAGGCCTAAATTATGTGGTTCATTAACTTCTGAACGAATTTCTTCCGTGACTGGTTGGATGATGATGATATCAACAGTGGTTTTTGACTTCTTGTGATTAATGTTTGTGCCGGCAGCATGATTACCCGGTGACATTCTTGACAGCAATTGCAATTGGTCATGCTGTCATGATATCACTTGCCACTGGTGTAATTTGATCTGATTACAGCTATCGTGTGATTAGCTTTGGATGCATAAGAATTAGTCACGGTCTATCTAATATTTTTTGTCTACACACGACTCATTTTCACGCACGACTTATTTTGCAGTGTAAGGATAAGCATACGGAATTAAGAATGTGAATTAGATCAAGCACTTCTGACTAACCAGTTGACTGTTCTATCTAATCGACTTCATCTAGTAACACCAGCTCTCTCTCTCTCTCTCTCTCTCTCTCGCTCTCTCTCTCTCTCTCTCTCTCTCTCTCTCTCTCTCTCTCTCTCTCTCTCTCTCTCTCTCTCTCTCTCTCTCTCTCTCTCTCTCTCTGAGCGTCGAGCGTCTTCTGTTGACTTATGCTGTCATCCCATCTTCAACAGTCCCACCCAGTCCCTGCTGACTGTCTATATAATTTCTGTACCCTCAACATCTAATGGCTTAACGTAACTTATAGCAGTATATATCCGATATGTATGTCAACAGCAGACAAGAAAGCTTTCCGATTGTAATCCGAGGAAATGTCTCGTAAGTCTACGTAATACTGAAAATCGTAGGCAATAATGAAGAGCATCATTTGTCCACTAAAAATAATCAGGATCTTCGTTATTGTCTACGAATGAAAATATGCATTTACCTACGAATGAAGATCTTCATTCGAAGACAAATGAAGAGTTGAAGACCTTCATTAATAGACAAAAATAAGGATCTTGATTCGTGGACCAAAGAAGACCTTAATTAATAGGAAAAAAATTCTTAAGATCTTTATTCGCAGGCAAACGAAGCGCAAAATTAAGAAAAGTTTCCATCGTTTTAGCTGACTTGTTCCAACAAACCTTTGTTCAAAAGTTTAAAAAATTTAAACGAAGGAAGAACTTTATACACCGCTGATAGTTTATTTTTGGAAGTTCGGACCCGGATCGCTCGCAGATGTCAGATCTTTATCCCATCTGCTGTGAAGGGAGACAACCAAGTTAACTGCACTTGACATTAATAAATAGTGGCGATGAGAGTCTGGTATGCCTCGGCAGGACAGAAGCCCAATCCGCTCAGAGGGAGCGATTGGGTTTCACGTGAACCAACTATGGATTGATGTCTTCTTTAGAATACAACGGCGCGCTATAAATGTATATGTAGTTTGACAACTTTGAGTATTATGTAACCTGTATTAAGCTAGTTCAGCACTTCGGCGTTGACCAAAATGTATTCCGCGGATTGCTAGGGCTCCGCGAGGCGGCGAGAGGAGGACAAGGAAGGGTTCCTAGAGGAATTGGATAACAGTGTTGATTGTATGTGTTGTTACATCGTAGCTCAGAGGTATCAGACTGAGAGTTTAAGGCAGGGTTCCATGGAAAAAGTTCATTTAAAATTATTCTTATATACATATATATATATACAAGAGAATGCATTTTTGATACTGTGTCGTTTATTAAACCTACATGCAGATTGGTATGCTTTGCTGGTGCTAGATAGTAGATATATACTAGAGTATGCCTTGTTTAGATCAGGGCTCTTCTCATTTTTCTTCCCATACGAATCACGACATAGGCTGACATTTAAAACCTGTACATGCATATTGTGCGGTTGTCGTCTTGTTGTCTAACGGATCTTAATGTTTTATGGTTTCCGCTTATTACAGTGTGTAGGGACATTTTCAACTGATTGCAATTTGCTTCGTCTTATCGCATAGCATTCTACGCAGCATATGGCCTAGAAGCAAAATATGCCAAGCGAGTCAGAATAGTTAAAAATATTGACATTAAAGACTACTCGTTTGAAACAATCATACCATTTTGCATTTTCATGTACATCATCTCATATGTGCACTTTTGCAGTCCACCTTGAATTCCTCACCCATTGACTGTCTACGCTAATCGCTCTCCTTAGGAAATGGTTTCTGTCTGCTACTGGGGAGCGGTATGGAAAAGCTCTATTGGCAGGAACAAATGTCTACAGTAAATACATTCTTAGGGCTGCAAATAAATGCGAGTTTATAGATCTGTTTCGTGATCAAAGTACAAACAGAATAACATATGATGCAATTATCTCCATTCGACAAGGCACAGCAATTCATACCCTTCTCGATTATGTTGACGAGCGATCCAAGTAGGCTACCGTTGCAAAAACTCAAGGTTTCGTCGCATCCGACATTCATGGCTTATGTCATCGATGATGCAACTGAAATATGGTTTTGCAAAAATGGTGTGTAGAAATTGAATTTAAACTGGATAGGGTTTCACACAGGACTACAATGTTACAAAAATGTGAGCTGCATTGGCGCTAATCTTTTCCGATGATAAACTCTTGTTCGTGTGAATTACCAAAATGTTCTCGCACCAGACCAATTAGTTTCTCAGCTTGAGTCCGTCAGTGGAAAATTCTTGAATCATTATTCAAAGAGCCCAAAAATTTCAATTAGTTCTCTGTGGAGCGAGTTATAAGTTAATTGGTAGTGTTCGTTTTTCGTAGACCATGAATAATGCAGAAGACAGTTAAACAAGGCCCTTAAGATGAGTTTGGCAATCTTCTAGAAATAACCTATGCTCTCATTAATGATAATCATTTTTATAATTTTGTATTGAAGAAGATCCTATTCGGAGTGACTTATGTTGTCATTTAATTAAGCAATTCATAGTTGGCGGTCATCTATGTGGCTAAACTCCAAACAGGAAGCTTAAAACTTTGTAACTGGCATCTTCTGAAAATGGGAGACAAGCAATGTTCCTCTAATTTTTAGGGGTTGTGTGCGCAAAATTGTGTGTGTAATATTTTATAAATGGTTCACACTTTTGTGCGCAGGTCCGAGCTGAATGCGATGATGATAATAAAACCAAGACCATGTCTAAGCGTCATCCGTGACATGTTCTGATAACCCAAGAAAATTCCCTTGTCTAAAAATAAATAAGGGGAATAATCAATCAAGAAACCAAAGTTTCTTGAGCAAGGTAGGCCACAGCCGAATAGCAGACTCGATCTGCGCAGTTAAAAAGAAAACAATTTGCGCACTCTCAATTCCTGTGTGCGATGGCTCCACGGCCTGTGTGCGCACGCATTTGAGCACAGCTTAGACTTAGAGGGAACATTGCACTTGTAATAATCGGTTTAACGCTATCGATTAGAATACATTGTTGCATAGGCCTACAGATGTAACATTGCACGCGAGGGCCTCTGAGTGGTTTCTATGAAGCGAACAGACACATTCATACATAATGTATACACAGATCTACAAAAGGTAGACTTCATGTGATTTAGTCAATTTGGATTGCGATGTTTAAAAAAGGAGATATCGTTTTCATTAAGTTGACATAGCTAATCGAATCGCTTCATCTTAAACATGTAGCTGGCCACTTGAAGCGTTTCATTACAATACAGTGAGGGGTTTCGTCAGGTCTTTGCTTTCGATGTTTTTAAACAGCATAAACAAACTTGAACTCAATTCCAATCGTTGCTTTCTAGAAAATTTATTGAATGACGTCACGCGCTGAATCGAGTCAATCCGACCCTTTTAGTGACATGACTGATACGTACAACAATCCAGTTGCATCGGACCGCGATCAACTCCGATATATGCGTCATAAAGAGAGGGTCATGGTGCTTAATCACAGACACGCTGCTTGAGTAGTTGGCCTATAAATAGACCACGCCATGGACTAAGTCAAGATGCAACTCGGTGCTTAAGTCCAAGTGTAGAAGCACACTAGAACAGCAATCGAAACCCACCCTTTACACGTTTCAGAATTGCCTGATTCAACGCCATTCTGTTCTCATTCGTTTTTGCTTAATTATCACCATCATCATCAGTTCCTGACGCCAACCATTTGTCAGTGATAGGTAAAAACAAATGACCTCCATTGTCCTCAGATATTTCATATTTGTTAAGTCCTGTGCTACACTCAGTATGAGTCTAAGCAATGTTAAGTCCTTATTGGTATTATCTATTAGCGTAGTCGTGAGTTCGTGACCTCCTCTTCTTTACCTTTTTTCTTCGAATCTTTCATGTATTTCATGTAATTGAATCCTGCATGTCCAAACCATCGGAGTCATCGTCGAACGACTTTGTGAAACATTGTTGTTGGGGTGCATAATTCTTGTCAAATGTCATCGCGTCCTAATTATCTGAAGTCCTGAAATTCCTGCTTTCTTCCTTAACCAAGTCATTTCTGCCGTGAGAAATCCTTGCCCGTCTTGTCTTCTTCGCATTGTTCAAAAATCCGATCGTGTTTAGGAAAATCGGTTGCGACATTTTCATCCTAGGTTTTTCGTGTTAACATCTTCATAGCCTGTTCATCGTTGCAAAATGTTAGTGCATTGCGTCCAGTTCTTCTTTCAGTTGCTCTGGTGTTTCTTCATTTCGCCTCACTTTCCACTTTCCATCAAACCATGTGCTGTCGAATGCTTGTTTGAAGTCAATTAAATTAATGAAGTCTTTGACGCTGTGTTCTATGCTTTTTTGTATGATTTTTGTTTTCTTCCGTGACTGTCTCATTGTTAGTATTTAATGAATTTATCTTCTTCTTGAACGGAACCGGATTTGCTGTTCTCCTGTTTTTTAATAATTTTGGTGAGGACCATTCTTGGAATTCAGCGCATAGGCTAATTCCCCAGTAATGTTTCCAGTTTCGTGGATCTCCTTGCCTTCCGCATATTGACACTATTTCCGATTTTGCCAAGTACTCTGGCATCTCTTCCTCTTGTTGAATATTACTAACAAGAGACATTTTTTGGATTATTTTGTACGTGCTGTGCGCTTGCAAGCATTATCACTAAAGAATATACTTACTTACTTACTTAAGTGGATCCATAGCTTTAACAGCTGCTTCTCTTTCTTCTTGCATCAGTCCAGTGGTTATTAAATCCATGCATGTTGCTACATTTATTTTTTCATCTAATTTACAGCATCTCTTACCTCATCCTCTAAGATCTTTGGCATCTGTTCTTTAGTAGGCCTACTGTTTACGGATGACGCTGTGAGAACAGTTGGTCATTGTAGGCGTGTTTCGAGATTTAGTACTTGTTAGAAGTGTAGTGTTTTCCGCCGTTTCTGCATGCCTTCATCGTTTGCTAGCTTTTTTAACCATTTGCATCTTTGACCGACGAAACTTTGAGCTCTAAGCTGTTCAATAAATTATTTCAGCAAAAAGTGCATGGCACCAGCATATATTTGCGAGCGCTTTGTCAAGTCACAAAGGTTGTCCGAGGGTAGTCCGACGGAGGTCGAAGTCTGATTACCAAAGTGTCAGAGGAGGAATCCTTTAAGACGGATGTCGCTTTAACTGAGAATTGGTAGAGCTATAGATGATCAAGTGCATCGGGTTGAAAGCTCTTGAAGAAGCGAGACTTTGATTTCGAGTGGAAAGCTACTCTTATATATATATATATATATATATATATAAGAGTAGCCTACTCTAGACAACGAAGCAGGCAGGAAAAATATGCGCAGCTTACTTACATTCTGCTTATGGCCGTCCGTGTACTTACCTACGCATTGTAACGTATATTAAGTTCTGACAGGTGAAAATTGTCCCTCGTCCCATATGTGACCTGTAAGCCTATACCGTGGCCTTGTGGAGGACGTAACTTCAAACCTCGATTCATCCGATCAAAGGAAGTTTAAACAACATCGACCTACAGCCCTACACACGTGATATCAAAATGCAAGTAATATTTTACATTTTTAACCACAAGGCTCAGTAGTGTCAAAGTTTAAAAATGCAACAAATCCTAATAAACATAAAAATGAACACGTTTTCTCCATAACGAAGACGCTAAGTGAAAACAGTTGGCTAACAGTCGCCAGACGAACTGTTTCTTATAGCCTACTACAGTCTGCAGCGAAGCGAACTTGCGATATAACCTTAACTATCGAACCGTAGGTTCTTCGCCAAGTGTTAAGTGATGACGTTTATGAAGTTTTCCGAAAAGACATTCGACCTAAAACAGACCTTGTTCGTATGCGACGATTACATAAAGGGTATGAAATAAGAAGGCGATACATATATATCCTACGGTCATAGTTTTAATACACATATAATGTTAAATATGTATACATGAATATCAGCCTAGTACATCGGATTAATCTGCATACATAAATTCAGACTGATTTTATTGCATATATTTTAACACGCAGGGCAATGACGGTTGCATAAAAAGGGGCTTAAACTATAGTTCATTCATTCATTTGAAGGAGTTGTAGAGTGCGTCTTCAGTAAACCTACCCAAAGTCGCTCCATGTCATAATAAATTTAACTCGAGCAGTCTGTGGGACGCATTTGCAATGTTTACATAAGCAGTCAGCGCACGCATGTTCAACGGGAAGTCCATTCCAAAGACGCGTGCGCTATGACAAGAACGATCTAAGCCACTCTAAAGGTAGTATAGGAAGTCAGCGTGTACTGACTATTTGGGATTTGGATAAAAGTCTGTACTGATATGACGTCATCCATGCAGGTTCAGTTATCACATGCCTATATAAGATAGGCCTGCAACACTATTCTTGGCTATATATATATATATATAATCATTGCCGTTATCGTTGCTGCCAGAGTTTTTATTTTTAGCCTTTGGCAATAATGACTAAGATAATGTCTATTACCCAATTTCTGTGTTTTGTGAACCCAACGGGACTGTATTTTGTATATTCTCAGTTTTTAGACTCATTGAGAAATATTTAAGATATAGAAGCTAATGCGACCATTCATTTGTAAAATAGCCTATTGTAAGCCTTTGAAGACGAGTCCGTATTAATAGTGAGTAGGGAACCAGCGCAGCTCAGCTAATCGCCAACATATTTGATCGTTGAGAAATGTATATAAAATGTTGAAGCTATAGTTAGTCATCTTGTTGAAAAGCGACTGAGATTTTGGGCTTATGGATGGCGTCCCCAGGTAATGAGAATTAGGGAACACTCTCATCCGCTGCATCTATTACCCAATTTCTCTATTTTGGGAACCCAACGGGACTGGTGTTTTGTCTGAGAGTTATCGTGCAGCTGAAAGCTAAGATTTATTTAAGGCATTGGGAAAATAATCGACGGATCAGTAATTCAGTACTACGCAAGGGAAATCGTTAGTCTGTACATGTGAAATTTCTAACAGGTGGCCCTGCGTTACTCATCCTAAACGCCGTCGTCTACTTTCTCTTGACGAGTGCTTGTATATTTATAATTGTTTAAATTATATTGTTATTATATTGTCTGCATAAAATGCGCCATTAGTTTTAAGACCGGGGATTTACTCGGGAAAGCTGATGATACAATCAGCTCAGATCTACTATGAGGTACATGTAACTTTTTCTTTCAAGATCGATGATTCAGTCTCTCTCAACGTGTGAACCTAGTCGCTGGTACCTGTTACTAATATATATATATATATATATATCAGCTTCGTCAGCTCCGAGTGGTTTCCTGCTGTGTTTATGTCTGTGTGTGTTTGCCTGTCTGTCTCCCTGTTTTTCTTTCTCTACCTGTCTGTCTGGCTCTCTCTCTGTGTCTGTCTGTGTCTGTCTCTGTCTCTCTGTCTCTGTCTGTGTCTGTGTCTCTGTCTCTGACTCTATCTCTGTCTCTGTCTCAGTCTCAGTCTCTGTCTCTCTCTTTCTTTATCTGTCTGTCTGTCTCTCTTTCTGTCGCGCGCTCTCTCTCTCTCTCTCTCTCTCTCTCTCTCTCTCCTGAGAAAATTACATGAAGGGGCACTTTATTAATTCTCGTATTAAACGACTGAATCATAAACGAATAAATGAGTGAATGGCTTAGAAGCTTGGAGGGCAGCAGCGGTTCTGAATTGAATTCTATAATTAATTTCATCTGTATCTCTTCGTTGCTTATAAATCCCTTTTTTTCAAGGGCCCATCACGCCGAAAGCGTCTCCGAATTTATGACCTGCTGCGAGAGGCGCTTCACAAGTGTCCATGGAGTTGTGTGCCTTTAACTATCAGATAAATGACAGGATAAGATAAACTGTGGTTAGGCCCGTTGAGAGGCGGCAAAGCAGAGGGGTAAATAGTTACTAAATACCCAGGGCCCCTGTGGGCCTGACTGTGATACGTGTATACTATAGAAATTGGAATCGGGCTTTTTTTAATATAATAGCGAGGTTTTGTGGTGGTTTAGTCCAAGAACAGCGTCAAAGTCTGGTGTTAGTCGCGGTGAAAGCCATTCTAATGATATTCTTATCAGCAAAGAGACTATAAGGCGTTAGATCTTTATTTACTAAGTTCGCGACTGATTGAGGCTGCAGGCGTGACATTGCTTCACCTATGACAGTGATCGGTTTATGGAGTAAAGCTTCAGTTTTAGAATAACTTGTTGTTAGTGGTTAGCAAGTTGTACTGTTATTGAGAGATCGATGGTTCGAATTCAAGCCATAGCTGACATTCATTGCTAGAGTTCTGCTCCATCTTGCCCCTAGCCTACTCAGTGACAGGGGCGTCCAAATAGGGGTTCCGGATCCAAATGCCTCCAAATTCAGGTAGGGGATATTGCTTAGTCTTGAGGGATATCTTGCTTTCCTGACACCTAGGACCGGGGGTTTGCCTTCATCACTGAGAGGGTATTGACGTCCCTGCTCAGTCATGATGAGTACGTTGATCATACACTATCCTTTGGAAGACGAGACTGGGTGAGGATTGACCACCCACCTCATACGCAGAGGCTGAGACAATGAAGTCGGCGGACTTCGAAACCTATTCCTCTACATATATGTATATGAGGAATTGCTCTTCTTCTTACGAAAAAGCGTAGTTTCATATTAATTCACTTGTGATAATTTTTAGCATTTATTAGCCAAACATAATTTCTAGGATCCTTCTTGCTCTTGATCACTCGCAGAGTCTTGTTCGGTATTCATCTAGAGAAAAGGTTTTAATATATTTCTAGCCAATGTTTACTCATTTATTTGCATTCTTCGTCCTTTCAATGGTATTCATCTAGAGAAAAGGTGTTAATATATTTCTAGCCAATGTTTACTCATTTATTTGCATTCTTCGTCCTTTCAATGGTTGTCGTTCTTCCGCTTATCTGTCAGTAAGCATAGCATATAGTAATATAGTAATTACTAAGCAAGTTAGTAAGCAAGCAAGCCACACAAACAAGCAATCGAGACAGTTCATGTTTATAAATTAGCACATACTTCACAAATCGCATTGCTTTTTCGATCTCTGTGTCTCACAGACCCCACTCCTCTTTCTGCTGTTTTGTTTGCTCCTCCTTCTACGTCAAAGCCATCTCTTTCTACAATTTTATCTTTTAATTATTTCTTAAAATCCTTCTCTAATCCACTGTTCTGCTGCCTTTCTTCTTCTTCCATTTTCTCCTCCTCCGCTTTCTCTACTTCTCCTTCTCCTCCTCCGCTTCTCTTCTCTTAATCTTTTTTTATAATCTTTCTCCAATCCAATGTTCTGTTGCCTTTCTTCTTCTTCCATTTCCTCTTCCTCCGCTTCCTCCACTTCTCCTTCCTCCTTCTCCACCTCCGCTTCCTCTTCCTACTACTAACACTAGCTGTTTTTTTCTTTTAATCCTTTTCTTAAATCCTTCTCTTCCTACTACTAACACTAGCTGTTTTTTCTTTTAATACTTTTCTTAAATCCTTCTCTAGTCCAATGTTCTGTTGCCCACAATTTCCTCTGTCTCTTCTGCTGCTAAACGCATTTCCTTAAGATCACCGTCATCTCCATTTGAACAATTTCCCCTCTGAGCCAGTTCTGAAGGAATCCACGATGGTAACTGAAATAAAATAAAGAAATTAATGGCAACAGCAGCAGAACGATTATTTTACGAAACTTTGCGGTTAGTTTACTAATAGATATGTGCGTTAAACGACTTCGAAATTTAATGGATGGTTGTATTGTGATACTTTTATACAGGCAACAGACCGATAGAGGAGAAGATAGATATATTAAAAGGACTGCGGCTCCTGTGACTGACAAATAGTCAATCGGCGAACTACTTTTATGTGATATTGCGTGTCGTCGTTTTGGATCACGACCATCGGGTAACTAGGGGCGTTGAACAGCTGTCAGCGGTTCGTCTCAGATGTATGCCTGCGAGCGACGCCCGCGTCCAAGTGTTCTTAGCTTTATTCGTCAGCTTCAAAAGCCAGAGCAGCAGCTGGCCAGGCCCAAGAAGGTCGAAGGATGTCGATACAGCGGCCTAAACGATTGATACCTTTTCCCGGGAAACTCAGCGATTAAAGGAAATGCGCTGAGGACGCGGTCATGTGCAGATATGGATGAAGCGAATCGAAATGACAGTTTCAATCGTCGTGAAAGTAGGTCGACACGTAGAATAGACGACGCGAAAGGATTCGGTTTTCGTCGATTAGCGTTTAGACTGCTACTGCTACTGCTGCTGCTGATAGCTCTTGCGATGATGCATATGAACGATGTAACAGGGATGAGACAAAAGTCAAGTGACGCTGTCGGTGATCTTGGAATTGGTAAACAAGAATCTAACGCGCTTGAAATGCGGGATAATATCGACGTCACTCATTCAAGTGGAACCGCTGGGCAGTCAACCGAGCAGCACAGGCATCAAGGAAAAAGAGAGGCGGGAGGCGAGATCGAGGACACTTCTCGTAGTAATGGTTCTGACACAAAGAATCCCCTTCCAATTCATTCCGAGTATACGCCGACGCCAGTAAGTTTGATTTTTACTGGGCTACTTACACATTCACTGATTTAAATTTTGTCAGTAGTTACCTTTTCCTTGGTTGTCTTTTTACATACTTGTCTATAGGTACCTACTCTCTCAATTATTTAGTTTTTACTTACATATTCACTCACTATAGTCTAAATGTATCTAAAGTGAAAAGACAAAAAAAATGTGGCCAGTAAGCAGACGATGTTGAACTAGAAACCCATCACCTGCCGAGTCGGAGTGTCGACTCTCTCGCACACACATGCACACGGCAAACCAGGTGGCATACCGGCAGGTCGCAACTCAATAGCTGTCTTGTTTCTTCTGGTTTTTTGGACGAAAACATTTTTACTTCGCCTTGAACTGCCGCTCTCATCTTTCCTCTCTTCTCTCTGTCCTTATTTTTCAGGTGGCACTCCCAACCTTTCCTATGAACTGCCACTCTTAATTTTTTCTTCTGCTAGTCTTTGTCCCGATTGACACCTGTCTCATCACCTCCGTTCTGCAGTTCCCTCTTGAAATTATTGATCTTTTTGGTTAGGACTTTTCAAACTATCATAGTAAATAATGTTGAGTGAAGTTCGTCTGTGATTCGCACTTAACCGGTCAAAGTTTATTGCACAGTTTGGCATCTTCATCACGACCTCCATCGATTGAATCAACTATAGCTCCGAAATGGACATCTTTATAAATTCAATCCATTGCCATTTACATTTAGCCGACGCCATTGTAATTCATGTTGCGCCATGTCGACTGTCTCACTCAAGAGCATATCTGATGTCAACGTTATAATCCATTTTCGTACTCTCTTTGTTTTCTTAAGAAAATGCACCCAGCAGATTGGACAATTGCACGAAGCCGTGTTAGGGCAGTACCTAAATCGAGAAAAATACCACCCTTCCGTTGTCATATACATAAAAGGCTTCGTTGATAGCTGTTTTTTCCATCTTCCGCACGTACAAGTTCGTAACTATAAGGGACTAAATATAAAAATATGCTAAACGCGGATTTATGGATGTACAATTCTTCAGACCTTGAGAATCAAGATGCTGTCATACTGCCATAGCTGCCCTACATCACGTCTTCGAACCGATGCCGTCTCAAAGTCAATGAGAACGAAGCGTTTGGAGTTTCCCACTTAATAGCAAGTTGAATACGAATCACGGGGTTAAATTCTTTGTAAAACAATCTCTTAAAACACGTTCTACGGTCTCAACCTCCGGTTTTACGCAGAGTAAGCGAAGACGTTGGAAAGCAACACGTGGCTGAAACATGTGATGCCCGGTGGCGACTCTAAAGGAGCAGGAGGGTGGGGCCAGTGCCCCACCAACTGTGCCACCACTGGAGATGCAGGGCTGCTTAGTAATGCCAACCTAACCTCATCCGTTTTCGATTCAGTGTGGCCCTGACACGTCTAATAGGGCCTAGATATATATATATATATATATATATGTATGTATACACATGGTTTGTCGATTTACATGGCCCTGTCTTTGTTTAGCTCACAGAGTTAGAAGACCTCAAACGACGATTAAAAGATGCAACCTCTAAATGCGAAATGCTAGCCATCATCGAATCCAGTGTCAAGGACGCCGTCTCCAGCTGCCAATCGCAGGACAAAAAGGTCAAACGCAAGCTGAGTAGTTATCGTCAGTCGAAGAGTTCGGTCGGTGCAAAGTCAGCCGATCGACAGTCGACGACGACGAGCCATTACCAACGGGTGCAGGAGCGGATGTGGTTGAAAGCTGTTCAGGCGAATACGACCAGGAACTTGAAAACAGTGAGGATCGTCGGTCAGCCCGGGTTGGGACGAAATGTTGGTCCGACGATCGGACTGAATGTCAGTGGTCCTTTAGAAACGCAGTATTATGTGGCTGATACATCACAAGGTAAGTTGGAGCTTCCCTATGAGCATTTTCAGCGGCATTCGATGATACCGAATAAGGGCTCTATTATGTGGAGGTTTCGTGCGGGCCCTATGTGGTCTTCATGCTAGCGTGCTATCTACAGAGGCCACGAGAAACCGTATAACGGTTCCTTGTTGAAAGACAAGCGCAGGGAACCAGCTCATTCACGAGTGCTGCATCAAATCTCTGTTTATTTTAAATCTGTGAGTTGTCGTTGTTGATGTTGTTGTTGTTGTTGTTGGAATCGCAACAATACTCATAAGAGACAAAGGCCCGTCAAGAGGTCCGTGTACCAACGTGGGCGTATATGAATGGATACTGCGTTGGTGGCTCCGCAAGACGAAGACACCGTCGTATACAGTGCTTTGGTGATACATATATACAAGAAACAGATGGTAGCAACAGCTTTGAAACTTTGATTAGGGGGTTGGCTATTAAGTCGTTTAAAAGATCGACGCAATTTGCTCTCTGATGAATAGTTTAAATAATATCGTGAGATATTCAACCAATCAATCACTCAATCAATCAATCAATAAACCTTGATATCGCGCCCCTTAAAGATATCTACTCAGAGGCGCTCAAAGACGCAGCCATGTTAGAGATAACAGGACTTCAGTGAAGTCCAAAACGATTAATCTTCTGGCTACGATTGCTAAACGGAAAAGATTTTGTATAACATAATACATAGATGGTTTTGAGTAGTTTAGGCCTTAGAGGACGTGTACCATGTGTCCGAATCACTGCAATTTAGTGTCGTATATAACCTGGAATGTCTCTCATAGTCTTCATATATTATATGAAGAAGGGATCTAGGACAATTAACCCTGGACAATTACCTCCGAATAGTGTAAGGGTAACACAGCACACAAACATACATACATACATACATACATACATACATACATACATACATACATACATACTTACTTACATACATACTTGCATGCAAACATACATACATACTTACTTACTTACTTACTTACATACATACATATTTACTTACTTACTTACATACATACTTACATACATACATACATACATACATACATACATACATACATACATGCACACATACATACATGCATGAATACATACATACATACATACATACATACATACATACATACATACATACATACTTACATGCATGCATGCATACATACATACATACATACATACATACATACATACATACATACATACATACATACATACATACCTACATACATACTTACATACATGCATACATACATACATACATACATACTGACATACATACATACATACATACTGACATACATACATACATACATACATACATACATACATACATACATACATACATACATACATACATACATACACACATACATACATGCATGAATACATGCATGAATACATACATACATACATACATACATACATACATACACACACATACATACATACATACATACATACATACATGCATACATACATACATACATACATACATACATACATACATACATACATACATACATACACACATACATACATACATGCATGAATACATGCATGAATACATACATACATACATACATACATACATACATACATACATACATACATACATACTTACATGCATGCATGCATACATACACACATACATACATACATACATACATACATACATACATACATACATACACACACACATACATACATACATACATACATACATACATCATACATACATACATACATACATACATACATACATACATACATACATACATACATGCATTCATGCATACATACATACATACATGCAGGATTGGACTCTAAAGGTATATTGAGGATAAGCGTCAATCTGTGATATCAACCTAATTGTTGTTTGATTGTCTGCAAGCTATCTACTAATTTGAATCTGACGGTATTTACGTTATATTTTCTACGAGGGGGGGTTATTTGCATCGGGGTAATTGTCCGGTGGTAATTTGTATCGGGTAATTATCCACGGGTAATTGTACGAGGGTAATTGTCCGGAGGGTAATTGTCCTAGATCCCTTCTTCATATAATATATGAAGACTATGAGAGAAATTCCAGGTTATATACGACACTAAATTGCAGTGATTCGGACACATGGTACACGTCCTCTAAAGCCTAAACTACTCAAAACCATCTATGTATTATGTTACACAAATCTTTTATCGTCCATCTGGATTACAGCAGTCTTGAAGTTTGCGCTAGCAGAGCCTATATTATAGGCTGTGATAGCGCCAACTTGAAGACCTTTGTAATCCAGATGGACAAATTTCTGAATGACGTCAGAGTTGTTCCAACATCAGGAACATACCCACAACGAGACATACACATGGGCATACATAGAGACATACATGGGGCCTATTCTCTGCCCAACGACCTACCGATAGGAAGCAGCAACGGAGCCTATGTATACAGCTCAAATAAATGGAACTCCAAAATGTGTGGTTCATTTTAGGCATCAATCTTTATTTGAAATCCTTGTAATTTTAAATTCTTGAAATTTGATATCGTCCTTCTTCCAACATCTTTTGCTCAGAAGTGCACACGCAATTGTGCGCGAAGGACTTGCTCAAGGTACCTACACATTGACTGACGCGCGGCCTAGGACAAGGGTCGAACCCGCTCACACATCGCACACTGAATATTACGGGGCGACCGCACTAACCGATCAACCATCGTGCGTGCCACACGGACCATTATACGGACCAGGATACGGACCATTATACGGACCATGATACGGACAATTGACGGTATTGAGTCATAGACTCATGATCTTATCCGCCTACTGAAGGATCGCGCGATAAAAAAGCGTGATAGTAGGCGCTAGTTGTACTAACGTAATTATGCTGACGTTGACTAATTTAGCAAAGACTGTCATAGTGCAAGCTCTGTTGGTCCTGCAAATCGTAGACCTATGCATAGTTGTATGCATACACTTGTAAGCTGGATTTACATTCGTAAGCGTATACAAGTATGCAATGGACATGCATATACGTATGCATGCATGATACTTGTATAGAATACATCTAGACTTGCGTGTGTATGTACAATTTATGCATACTTGCTTATTATTATTATTGCATTTTAATCCTTAAGCTAGCCATTTCGAATTGTTTCTGCAAAACAAATGTTCAAATAACTCTTGTATGTATACATTCGTGTATACCAACCCAGTTGTATCCTCTCTTTAATGGGATGTTCATTCTCAATCTCAAAGTCTTGTTCCATTTTCTCTCTGTTTCGGAAGGACAGGCATCTTCACTAGAAATTACGACGGTAACTCGTCAATTCTTCAAACAGTGCAAATGTACTAAATACACTGAAAGTTCTTACGTCTAATCATCGCTTCCGCTCATTTTTTTTGGATACATGTACGTGATGCTGGAGGCATGAAGCAGTTAAGGCTCCTAGAATAACTCATTCCGATCGGTTAGAGCGGTCAGCCCGCAACGTTCAGTGTGCGCTGAGCGAGCGGATTCGACCCTCGTCCGGAGAGTCACTGTGTAGGGTCTAGGGCATCTCCCCCCGGACATTCCCCCGGACATCTCCCCTAGACATCTCTCCCGGACAATTCCCCCCGTAGGACAATTCACCCCTTGATTCCCCCTCTGTGACACAGCTGAACTATTTAAATAGTCCAATCAAATTTATACAGAAAAATGAAAGAGCTTTTATTTTTATTTTAAGCAATCTTTTAATCGAAAATAAATCAAAGTATGAAATTAGACAGCAAAACGAATGAACATTTGTTTTAATTTAAACTACCTTTTAATTTAAAAAGAATCAAACTAACGACAGAAAGATCTTCAATCAATTTTGCCTCTGCTTTACATTAACTTAAAGCTGTCCCTGCACCTCTCCGACGTTCGCACTCATAACTAACGACGTCATTTGCTAATTTTTTTGTTTAACATAAAGATAACCGTTTAACGCAACTTTGGTCTTTCCACGTATACTAGCCACAATTTCCACCTCCATCTCTTTGCATTTCTCGTCTAATAATTTATCTTACAGATTCATGACAGATTATGTAACAACAGCCAGGCTAAGCATCAAAACTGTGTTAAATATTTACCTAACCCTCAAAGTGAGATACATTTGATTAAGTAAGGTTGTTGGTTGTTCACCAGTTAACTATCAATTAATTAAGCAATATAAGCCTGCATGCTCAACTATTCTTCTATTTATTTTCGATTCAAAATTTGTCAAAGTGAGACACGTTGAATACGTTGAGGTTGCTGGTTGCGTTTTAACATCAAACCCGTTTTATGAACACAGAGGGGAAAATCTGGGGGAATTGTCCTACGGGTGGAAATGTCCGGGGGATATGTCGGTGGAAGATGTCCAGAAACCCACTAGGGTGAGAACTTGAGTAAGTCCTTGGCGCACATTATTTGCTCTGCAGCACAACTGCAATTGCGCCGTCGAGGCGTGTGTGTGCACCTCTGAGAAAAAAGTGTTGAAAGAAGGGCGGTATCAAATTTCGATAATAAAAAAATACTTGTAGCAGGATTTATGAGTTTGAAATTAAACCTGGGTCTAATATGGAGAAAATGCGAAGCAGCGGCGTGGTTGCCAATCGGTGATCGTCTATTCTGGTAGGCCTTCATTGCGGGCGATGTCTGTGATAGGCCATGTAACGAATAAAGTGACACACGAGTAATATGCAGGGTAATTTTTAACGTGTCATCGCCGAAAAGTTCATCTAAATTTATGCTACTCTTATGAAAAATCTTCCTTTAAACACACGTTATTTATATTGCAAATTCTGTCTTAGTACGTGTTATTTTTTGTTGACAAAACAAACGCGACTGTTGATTTATCCTGAAAAAGTGCCGGATGTAGTCACAGACATAATCTAGGTCATTGACCCAGTTCTCAGGTCCCTTCCATATTAGTCCCAGATTAAACGATGGTATTATTATGCCCTACCATATAGATGTATCAATCAGCAAACAAAAAGCCCTAAAGGCGATGTCATTCAATACCGTAATACTCCAACGGTAACTGTGATCACGAATATACATGTACTCCTACACTGTGTCCCGATGAATAGTAGACATCTAATCGTTTGTCAGAAACTGCCTGAAGATCAAACTATATTTATAGATACAATTTTATATGCAGCATCCTACGGCATTTTCGAGTAGGACTAAATCTGCAAAATACGACTTAAATAGTAACATAAGCAAATAAATTGAATGTTAAAAGCTGCTGGTAAAATTGAAAGCTTCCACCAAAAAGCTCTTTACTTTCTCCCACGCTGTCAACGTCGTTGTCCAAGGAATACGCCACTGGTTTTTACGTGAATATATTGGACAGAAATGTTGTTGGAATGTGTTGTTACATCATATATATCGGACTCCGAGGCGAAGAACGGTTCCGACAGAAAAATCATTAGGCCTAAAAAATGTTCAATGGCTTAAAGTCGATAAAACTCTGATCACAGTTTAGACATACGATGTAAAATGTGTTCTGTGCTAAATCTGTTTTAAGAATAAGAGATTGGAAAAGACTGATTTAGAGAGCCATTAAGCAGGCCTAGTCTTTTCATGCATGCGTTGTTTGTGGTTCCGTTTGCTTCCTCAGCTATCATTGTGGTCATAATCAAGACAAGAGCGGCAGACGTGTTTAGTCGGCGATGGTTGATACTTTTTCTGCACTGCAGCCTAATTATAATGTGTTGACGTCTGGCTTTCTGTTAACGTCTCTACCGGATGCTTTAAGTGGGTACTGGGTACTCGTGCCAGGATCTAAATGGGTTAATGGCACATGCAACATGTGTAGCTTTTCTTCGAATGCTTACAGTCATGTTTAACAAGCATCTATAATCTCTTACCCAGCATATTCTCTTTCATCGTCAACACCAGAACGTCTATTAACCGAACTCCTCGACATCTTAACGATAAACAGCATTAGTTTCTTGGTCGCTCTTAGTGCACTCTCGCCGTTTAAGTCTTAGGCTGTTTATCAGCACAAGCTGTCGATGAGTGCAAGGGTTGATTCGCTCGTTCACGATTGATGGTCTCTGCGTCTGCAATTCTCTGCCTCCTCATCTACGCAAAATCTTCGACTGAAACTCATAAATCCAAACTGAAAACTTACCTCTTCCATTCTGTATATGGTTCTCAATGTTTCTCCGACTTCAGCGTTCATTCATGAAATCTGTAATGAGGTCATAATAATAATGACAGTTGCACTGTAGACTCTTGAATATGGTTTTAGATCCCAATAGACCTATCTACAATGTCTTTCCATGAATCCGTGGTTGTTTTTTGTCAGGCTCAACCCTCTTCTCATTGATTCCGAATGATTCAGAGCAGAAATGCCTTTCAGAGATCGATGGGGAAATCAGTTTGACTCTGACAGATCTCGTAAACCAGGTTTATATAGACTATACTTAATAATTAGGCCCACGGTTATGGATACACTTTTTAATTGGAAGATAGCGTCCACTTTTCCGTATTTATGACAAGATTCCATTGATTGATGTGATACATCATACAAATGATTGTTTAATCAATAATTGGGTCAGATTGTGTTGCCATCAAATATGTTCCGCATTCATACTTCTACCGATCTGCTTGAGTCCGCCTCGACGTCGCGAAAAGGATTGGTCTGAAGCACAAGCAGTACCGTGCCATAAAAGTTTGGTCTTGAAGAATGGTTAGCTAATGAGTTACCGTGAAAATAGCCGTTGCCAATGAAAGCGACACGGATGAGGAACAAATAGCACAAATAGCAATTGGGGAACTAGCTCACACGGTAGAGCGCTCGCTTTGCATGCGAGAGGTATGGGGATCGATACTCCGGTTCTCCATATTGTTTTCTTGAAGAGAAACAGAATCTCACTTAATTAACGTAAAGACGGCTTCTCAAGGAAATTATCAGGAAATTTTTTTCTCGAAATTCACGACCATTTTGTCGTTTTGGAAAACTTGGAGAACCGGGGTATCGATCCCCGTACCTCTTGCTTGCTAAGCGAGCTCTGCCATGTGAGTTAGTTCCCCATCATTGATACGAGGCATCACGCTTTTTACTTCACCCTGTGTGTTAGGTGAGAGAAATAAGACGTGCGTCGATTTGTGAGAAATAGCATAACTGATCAATTCAAAAATGTGGCCGAAAAGTCACACAGCATGTTCATCAAAACTCTCCCGTGAACGTCCAATAGACTGGTGATTGCTGCAGATATTTCGACCTATTGGTTTACGGTGTAGTTTGAACTCGTGTATGATCAACGCTGAGCTAAAGACTTCTATAGCGCCATTTTAAAATGTCGCTTTGACATGTGAAACGCTTAATTTTGTGCACACATCCAATCTGAATCATGGAATCCAAAAGTCAGCCTATGCCAAAGAACATAAGCACATTGATGTGGAGACTAGCGACATCTACTCGGATTCTGTAAATCGAAAGAAAAGATAAATATGTAACCGATTTATTTAAAAAAGGAAAGTAGTTTTCTGATGAATTCAATGGTTGTTAGATCAATTTCGGTTTTGCCAGATCTCATATAAGAAAATATCAACATTCACTTTAAAGAAAATGTTCGTTTCAATATTTCAATATAAGCCTAAGTGGCCCAATTTAGGAATAAATAATAATAGAGATAGGGACAATAAATTGATTTTTTACTTCGTTTCACAAGTCATCGGAAAAGCCCTACTTATGACGTCACACCAGAATCATGCACAGTGATTCCATTCGATAATTCTTTGAGCAAATGACAGAAGTCTCCATCTTCTCAAGGGACAAATGAAAGAATGGACGAATGATATGTATTATTATTGGAAATGCTATATCAGCAGTTGCCCGGTTAGCTCAGTCGGTAGGGCATGAGACTCTTAATCTCAGGGTCGTGGGTTCGAGCCCCACATTGGGCGCAACATTTCAGGCGCTTCTGTGGCAAATTATGGTAGTCTCACAGAAGTCACAATTACTGACGAGTAATTGGTCGCTAAATCAATTTGATATATCCCAATTGAACTGATTTCGTTTTTGCGAGAAATCCGTCAATTCTAAATGTTATTCAATAGCATTTCACAGACTGAAAGAGGGATAAATTACCAGTGTCTTCTGAAAATTTAATAAAATTCTATGACCAGGGTCCAAAGTTATGCACATTCACATGTGGACAAATAAAATTCGAACTATCCAACATGTAAAAATTCATAATTTTGTTAACTTGTGGCTGCCAGGTCGGTCTTCTTGGCTCAGTACGAGTGTTTCAACAGAATCAACATTTTCCACAGTACGAGCTGTGCGTGGTCTACCACAGCCATGCCATTTTTCTGCTGATACAGTAGCATCGATTTTTGCAATCAATCGATTCAAGGCTGCGATAGACCAGTTTTTGTTAGGAAATTCCATCAATAATGTTTTTGCTCCGTAACGTTTTTCTTGTCTTAAGATTTAATCAAACTCAAGTCATCTTTACTTAAACCCATTTTGTTTTATCATCGTCTGCTGAAATGGAGCTGACGTTTTTGTGACGGTATTCATTAATAAGTAAGGCATGCAGTTTGCTAAACAAAATATTATTTTCTTTTCCTTGTTGGAAATTCGAATTTTGTTTGTCCAAATTCGAATGTGCATAACTTTGGACACTGCTGATAAAATTTTATGAAATTTTCATACGACATTAGTAATTTATCCCTCTTTAAGTCTGCAAACTTTTGTTTTGTTATCTTTAGAATTGGCAGATTTATTACCAAGAGAAAAAGGGTATCAGTTCAATTGGGACACAGTGTATATACGGATGCGCCATTGTCCATTATACGAAGGTTTGCATTGAAGTCCACCAAGGAGACTAATCAAACCTATCTCAGTAAACTCTGTTTTACACATCTATGATCTGTGATTCCAAGATGATAAGTGATAAATATGTAAGAACAGAGTTGTAGGTCCATCATACAAAATATTCTCTTCGCTGTTTCACTTACGTGGGCATTCATTGGCCTATCCGAATACGGTGGCATAACTTGATAGGCAATTATTTTTAATGAAACGACCGTTACTTTCAAGAAGCTGATTAAAGACATATTATCATACTTACTGGCATTCGTCTGGTCTGGTGTGTTCGTCCATTTCATCATTTCTCTTTTGGTGTGTAACGTCAAACGCACGAGGATAAGCTCTCCAGTGGAGCACATCCAGCATATAGCCGGAGACATGGTCAAATTTCGGAATGCCCCCGACAAGACGTGTGCGCGTGTGTGTTATTCCATTGATTGATGTGTTTTATCCATTGATTGATGTGTGTTATCCGTTGTTCAACGTTCCCCATATTCTCTCTTTCTTCGTCCATCTTATATATAGTTTTGAAAACGTGTCTTGTGCTGTCATCGTGACGAATGCACGGTTACTGTGTCTCACAGAAAAATTGAAGAACTTTGTTAAGCAGCGGGCTAAGAAACAAAAGAAGTGGATAAATTACATCAAAAGGAACAGTCTCTGTCGACCGATGGAGATGATCGTGGACCTCGAACCAGCACAGACTCTACAAAGACTCGATCCAACACAGAGCATCGTGCAGAATCCGATCAATGCCCTCATCAGCGTCACGATGTGCCAACCATTGTTTTACTCACCATCACTCCCTCCCGAAGAGAACGTCACCTGCGTCGCTGAGAGGAACAGAACAAGACTCATCTCGATCAAGGTATAGTCTACGACGTAACACACACTCTCTCTCAAAAGCTAGAGTCATGAATCATGACGGTGTATGGGAGTGGAGGGGCAATTCTTTTCATAAAGATGTTTCTGTCAGCCTTCTTTCTCTCAGCACTAGTGGAAGGCAGAGTCGGCGAGACATTGCTTCTTGGCTACTCCTCCCATCTGGATAATAAACCCCGGGGCGGCAGAACTACGATTATCTGATTCATCTTAAAAAAGCAACCACCATTTGCAATGCTTCTCTGCGCAAATCTTTCATTCAAAACTTTAACTGGGTGACAGGGTGAGCAAAATGCTACGAATGAAACATATTCAATATATCAATGATTGAAGTTCGTGATACGGCGATGTGCACATCAATCAATCAATTAATCAATCAACCAACCAACCAGCACACCAACACACTAATGCACCAACCAGCCTATCTACCTATATATATATATATATATATACATATATATATATATACATATCTAGCTACCTGCCTACATTCCCACACATTTATCAAACCTATTAATCTAACTACTTATACCCGTTTTTCTATCTATCTACCTGTTTCTGCATCTATCCATCCATCCATCCATCTATCATCTTTCAGTCTAGCGTCACTGACTGACTTAAGGGTGACTAAATGGGCCTATGCAGATAGCCACGCTAAAGGGGCCGTGACAGACCTATATCGTGCCACCATGCAGTATAGGTCCGCTTTGGGCCCCCATTTATATGGTGTGGATGTCAAAGGACTTAGAGAACAGCAGAGTGAACTCTAGAATGATCTTTTTTGCGCTCTATTGGCAGTACAATGAAACAATCGTCAAAACCTACATCGTTACTGATCACCTCGAATGCAGAGCTATCACAAGCCGATCGGCTTTCGATGGAAGTAAGGGCGAAACAACAAATTTCATTCTCACAACGAGAGGCATCAGGACGAGTATAACCAAAAAGTAGGCAACTGAGCATATTTAGTTAAATGTTCCTTTGCATCATACGGATATCTGTTGCTGTTTTCGATTTGTAATCGACTGTAGAAACTCGAGCATTGATTAACCGTTGAAAAACTAAACTGTTGAGCTTCAACGAAAGTCAGAACAATGCTTAGATATTCTACTTAAAAGCCTTTTCTAAACGATAATTATAATGCAGAGTAGAGCATCTTACTTAGGAGCGCTGCTTCGTGCCATCGAGGTTTTTATGATACCAGGTGACATTAAAATCCTGTTGCAAGAAGACCAGATTGGGCGGAAGGCAGTGGAGTTGGTGATGGTTTGGAATGCGCTGTCTGACGAACTCCGTGTTCCGGAACTTTCTATTGAAGGTTTCGGGAAGAACTTAATTTCAGAACAGTTGCAAGCATTGCTAATTTGCTCAAGACTGTTATCCTCTTCCCTCTGACCTGAGTCGGGAGCGCCTCTGAATAGAGATCTTGAAAGCGGCGATAAATAAATTCTATTGATTGATTGATTGATTCATTGATTGAAGACGTTGTAGCACCGTTGTCATGATACACAAGTCATCAATGGATGATCGCCTCTTCTAGAATAGTAGGAAATGGAGGAATTGGAGTATACTTCTAGTCAATAGACGGCTTTAGCTTTAAATAATTCGCGACTTCAAGAGTCTTAAGAGGCTCTGTGTTCCTTGACGAGTGCATTCGAGGATTCCCAGCCACAGTCATAATGTCTTCTATGTTACTGAATGCGCTTAGTCTGTCTTGGCTACTCGAGGACATCATTGGACTTTTTCGCTGCAGGGTCTTCCAATGTCCTCGAATGGCACATTACGTGGTGCATAGTTGCATATTACTGCAGCTAGAATGATCTCAACAAGACTGTGTGTTGAGGCTTATTGTACCCAGTTAAAAAATATACGTCAGTGTAACCTATCATAAGTGCTTTCCTTACATTGTAGCACCAGACGACAAACGGTAAATTACTAAGTGTATATAACATCTAAGTATATGATATATATTTATATATATATAAAGTATATAATATATTTATACTTTACTTTAGAACCATTTAGATTGAAGCCAAATAATGTCTGCGTTACAAAGAATATGGGTTTTGCTATAAGCCATTATCTCGTTTAAGACTCAAGTGAGTGTTTGATCGTAATAATTATCATGTCGTTTATCTAATCACCAAGGGTCGGCTGAACAAGCAACCGAGTAGTTGAAGCTAATGACATTTAGATCAGTAGCAAGTTGTGATCGATGCATCATGATAGTGAGTAATGGCGTCAGTGGGAAGGAACATGTTGAGCGTTGTTTACAAAAATGAGCTTACCTATTATGTGCAAGTGACAACAATTTTTTCGTTTATTGCTCTGCAGATAGGAAATCAATCGAGGCGTTTGGCTGAGTTCTGATAGGCTAAAAGCATTACCGATATGACTATAATAGTTCAAAGTTAAACGAAGTAAAATTTAAAAGTTGTCGGCTTTTCGCCCAGTCCTTTGCTTCGTCTGAAAGATTAGACACAAGTGTTCAGGTAGAATACATATACATGCGTCTGAAGCATGTAAAAAGAAGAAGGAGAACGAGAAGGAGGAGAGGAGACTGCGACTGAGTAGGAACACGGAAGAAAAGAAGCAGTAGAGGCATGAAATAAATGAGAAGACATGGACGAGAAAAGAAGAGGAAGCCACGGAGTTAGAGGAGAATTGAAAAAGGTGGGAGAGGCGGAGACGGAGAAGGAGAAAGAGAGAAAAAGTAGAAGGGAGTGGAGTTGGAGACTGGAGAAGGCGGATGAGAGGAAGGCAGGCGAAAAATAAAAAGAGAAGGAGGAGGACGAGGAGAACAAGAAGAGGAAGAAGGAAAGGAAAACTATGAGAGATAGCCTTTGGGGTGCCGATGTGTTGGCCAATCCTTTCTCATTGGCAGCCTCAGCATGCGAAGGCAGGTGGCCAGAGTCCTCTTCCTCGCTGTCTGATCTACCCACCAACACTGCACCGACCGGTCTACACATTTTAAGGTTGAAGTTGTAGGGGAGAGAAGGTCGAGCTGAAGCGTACTATCAGAAGCTATAAAATTATGACCCGACATGGTGGGTCAACATGAGGCCAACATAAGGATGATGAGGTCTATGATATTCAACGCTCGTGAGTAAGCTGGTGCCCTGCGTTTGGCTATCAACTTATGCTTTCTAAATTAGGATTATTACGATCGTGGATTCAGCGGTTTCGCTTCTTTTGCCATTGATAAAATAACGGTACAATTGTGAACCTCTTAATGGCACCACATAAATGAGCAATTTCGTTACATTCGACCTATTATTGTTGTAGGTCGTGTCCTTGGCCTTTTCATAAGGTCAATGCAACTCGGTGCATTTGTAAAAAAGTAGGAAAGAAGGGTGCGCCAGGCTACCTTCTCTACCAGATGTGCAGGTACATCCAGAGGGGAATCTTGAACCTGGAAAACAAACAAGCACGGTACGTCCATGAATCTTGCCATTCCCTCTTCCTTTGCTCTGTCTATGAATCTTAAACAAGTCATTCACTCAGAATAGGATAGTTCAGCGCCATCAATTGATGCTTAGTCATTAGATAATGGCGTCTATTAGATGCGTACTAGTGCTGGCGCTATACTATTCCTAGTACTGTCCTACTACTTCCACTACCCCAAGAACTACTTCCAGCACTAAATACTACTATCAAAAAACTACTCTCATTAATAACTATAAAGTAATAATAATATTAAAAATAATATTATTAATATTAATAATAATAATTAAAATGATGATAATAATAATAATAGTAATAATAATAATAATAATAATAATAATAATAATAATAACAATAATAATAAAGAGCTGATGGCGACCTACCACTTTGTACCTGTTGCATTTGAAACTATGGAGCCAATCAATGCCGCCGGGCTCGAATTCATCAGAGAGCTGGGGCGCCGCATAGCCAAGGTCACCGGAGAGCCAAAAGAGACGAGCTACCTTCTACTACTACTACTACTCTCCCTCTACTTCCTTCTTTCCTTCTTTCTTCTCTTCTTTCTCTTGCTCTCCCTCAACTTCGTTCTCTTTCATCTCCGCCACTTCCTCCTTCTCTCCATAACTAGTTTCTTCCTTCCTCAATCATCTTCAATGTTACAGCCAATTTCGTGGCTGATTGCTCGGAGTAATCGTCCAAGTGATTGCATCTGTATGTATATCCGTTATGTGGTCCAGCAGCTGAGCGATTGATGACCAGCAGGTGTCGTTCCTCCCACCTCAGCAGCATCATCAGGAGCTGTTCTTCGTGTCTTTGATTGACAGCAGCTTTCTCTGATGCGCGTGAACTATTGACCTCGCCTTTGACAATCGTTGCGACTCTGCCTGTCGCTGGAATGACAGCCGAGGAATTTTAATGGAATTCAAGAGAATTTTTATAGACCTGACCTGTTTAAACAACTAGTTTATTGGATGAAATACTCGGCTGGTTCAGATCAAATGACGTATGAAATTCAGTCAGCACAACAAAAAGAGCGTATAATATGTGACGAGAAGGCTGAGAATAATAATAAACAAAAACATCAAATGGTTTCAACACATAATAAGATGCATTTGCAGTGCACAATCCATTATAATAATATTAACAATTATTAGAATTAATGTAAAATTAGTCCGCGCAAATGAAAAAAGTGAAGTAATAATAAATGCGATATACAGAGCTTCCCATTTAAAAATAGAGACGGTTTGTTAATCGATCGCACGGTATCGAGTAGTCGAGCTATATGCACGGTTGACCTCAGTGTGTAGGTTACAGCGTACCGTATGTTTAGTATAGTATTCGTGTGGCAGCTAGGTGAGCGATTCAACAAACCTTTACTAGGTGACCATATATGGTAAGCACTGACAATACGGTAAACACTACCACAGTTCAAAAAAAAGGTGCACATATTATATTGTTCCTCTGATTTTTATTCCCCGCGTCGTTGGTCTACTGTCGCGTGGGTAATATCTCATATTCTTAGTTCTTGTCAAATTCGCTAATAGTGGAGAGACATAGCATAGACACTGGTATCCGGTAGCATTCGCCGCATGAAGTCAGTTAAAGTTCAGAAAGGAGCCTTCATAAAAGACAAAAAGCGCACGCACCGGTGGGAAATGCTATAGCAGGCTCAGCAACCCAGTGTATAATGAGTGTTAGATGATGGGGGCCTAACTGTAGGTCTGATGTTGAGCATTTCACAACCCATGCTGGCAGGTCATATAGTTTCGCAACATGGCAAATCAAGACCTTCTTTTGCAGCTCTTATAATGAACAAAGTGTGCATGTATGTATGTATGTATGCATGTATGTATGTATGGATGTATGCATGTATGTATGTATATATGTATGCATGTATGTATGTATGTATGTTTGTATGCATGCATGTATGTATGTATGTATGCATGTATGTATGTATGTATGTATGCATGCATGTATGTATATATGTATGCATGTATGTATGTATGTTTGCATGTATGCATGTATGTATGTATGTATGTATGTATGTATGTATGTTTGCATGTATGTGTGTATGTATGTTTGTATGTATGTATGTATGTATGTTTGTATGTATGCATGTATGTATGTATGTATGTATATAAGTATGCATGTATGTATGTATGCATGTATGTATGTATGTATGTATGTATGTATGTATGTATGTATGCATGTATGTATGTATGTATGCATGTATGTATGTATATATGTATGCATGTATGTATGTATGTATGTTTGTATGTATGCATGTATGTATGTATGCATGCATGTATGTATGTATTTATGTATGTATGTATGTATGTATGTATGTATGTATGTATGTTTGTATGTATGTATGTATGTATGTATGTATGTAAGTGTGCATGTATTTATGTACATATGTATGTATATATGCCTATAATGTAAATATTTATGTATGTATATAGGCTATTTATGTATGTATGTATGCATCTATGCATGAATGCATATATGGTTGTATGTATAAATTATATATGTAATGATGTATATTCATGTATTTAATTTGTGATGTTTTCTGAATTACAGGTGCGTACGTACAAGGCGCTGTCTTCGACCAACCTGTGATAACAATGCAAGATATAAAATATGGCGTGGACGGTGTCCCAAAAAGGTAAAACCTGCCAACCGTGGAAGTAGGACACGAACGGATAACACGTAGTCACTGTCTGGATTGAGAGGCCTTCTTTATGCTGGCCTATACACTCTGCAGGCTTGGGCCCATAGCTCCACTTTGGAAGCCGATTATTGGCCGTTTGCAAACTTTGCATTGCCTGGCCGGGCTATCTGGAGCCACCTTCGCGAGTGTACTAACTCAATCGACGATCGCGGATGATGTAATCCTATCGCAGATTTCTAAGTTTGCATAGGCCTACGATACAAAAGCCCTGAAGCGCAGTGGGTGCTAAAGAGGAAGCGGAGAAACTGGGAGAAGAACGAAGAAGAATGTTCGGTGATCAGATCTGAGAAACGAGTAGTTTTCATACGAAATGGGACAAGAAAGTGAGTGAGGAAGAAAGAAACTCAGGGAGTTATTTTGCTCGTGAAAAACCTTTAGACAATGTGGAATGATTTGAAGTATATCCTATCACAGTTTAAAGGAGGAAGTTAAGAGAGATTGGCTGTTAAGCATTACAGGTTATCTTGCGGCGCTTCGAGCACACACTACACGTCTTGTGAACCACTTAAAACCTTGCCAGGTTTTGCTGTGCTATGTTAAGATGTGCAATACTATAGAGTCTCACCACTAGAGTGGTGTGTGCGCCAGCATTTATAAGCCATTTATGCCTAACTCTTTAGGCATAACTAGATCGGCCTAATCCATCAAGTTACTTATGAGCGGCTAGGACTTTGACGGCTAACAAGTAGGCCTGTACAGCAACAACTCTCCAAGTTCAAAACGAGTGACACAAGTGGATCACTTTACAAACGATTTATTTAGCTCCACAGGAACGTTGAAGGCGGATGCCTCTCAACTATCGCTAAGATGGGCGAATGAGTCATTGAGTTGGGCTACAAAAATCAGCATCCTCAATACTTGAGACATTAAACCCTGCACAGACAGTTTCTGCTTAACGACACTGCGTCAGAGCGAAGATGCATGGATACACCCTCCTACTTCATTCAGGTCTTGGACTGGCTCTGCTAGTGCGAGCCCAGGCAGTTCCAGTCTTGCAGAGTAGGGATACCCGCGGACGGACAGTTACATGCAATATAATTAATTATATCGTCGTCGGTGCAAACGTAGTGGATTGTCAGTTTATGAAGCAATTATCAAGACAATAATAAATTCGGCATCTTTACTGAGCCTCTCAATTTCCCTCAGTATTCGACTTTGGCCGCCACTTCCCACTGACACCGTGAATACGGTCTGAAGCGTTCTCAATACAGGCTATAATGGGAAGCAGAGGTACATTGCTGCCCCGGCGATATCTGAAACCCCATCCTCTCGACTGACAGTCCAGCATGCTAACAACTAGAATATCGCATATTACATGTATGTAAGCCTATATATATATGTGTGTGTGTGTATATATAACGTAATTGAAGCAAACAGTTTTATAACTAGGTATATCGACAAAGCTGCTCTTTTCTAAAAGTAAGGGCTTAGTGGCTTGGAGCGTACATGTGGTAGTCCATTTACCCTACAATATTTTGCAGATCTGATTAGCCTGTTGTGTGATTTTGAATAATCTTATATGTCAAAGTTATGGTAGTGTGCAGCACACGCAATGTGTATTATACACAGTCCACGCCACTCCATTACAATATCCCGGTACGACAGCAAGAATTGTCGATTTTTCTTGTAATTATTGTATTGAAACCGGTGAAACAATCATATCATTGTCAATTACCGTAAAATTGGACTAATTTCGTGCTATCAAGATTATTGTACGTGCTGCTGCATGTGACAAAAGTGTACGTGAGAGCGAACATGATAGTAATAATTTTAATAATATTTTATTTAGTTCATAACGGTAACGAATTGCGGAAAATTATTAGCGATAAATATATTCTAATATTATAAATAGCAACGGTCGCGGTAAGCATCTGAGAACCGTTGTAAAATATGTTTGATGCTAGAATAAGGCATGTCTACTAGCACAAGAAAAGATGTGTGGTATTGCAACTGCTTGAAAATAAGTTTGTCCTCATCACCCGTTATATTGCGTCAGCAATGATATACTGAATGGTAAGGCATTTGTTTTGTCAATACCGGTTCTGAAGGTAGATAGTTGAAGTTTAGCGATACTGTGTGATAACATAGACCATTAGCGTCACCATCCTCCTTTATCCAGGCTTGGGACTGGCACTGGCAGCGGAGGAGTTAAAAACCAAAATGTTGTGTAAAAATCAATAACGTGATCCTTTGCATTGCATCATGTAACATCCGTTTCGTTAATGACAATCTTGAAATGGTCAGTGTTGTATGCAAGACCTTAAACTTCAAGACCAAGACGAGACCTAGATAGTGAGGTACCGAGACCTAGACAGTGAGGTACCGAGACCGAGACACTAGGTTCAAGACAGTTCGAGACAGTAAAAGACAAGTGATCCTATATAAAAGGCTGTGAAATACTAATGTATCAGTTTTCGGGAATAAGGTTCATTTATAATTTCAATTTGAAACTTAATTATAATGTATATTGTGTCAATTCCCAAGAACAGTTTTTATATTGCCGAGTTTTATCTTTTTCGATACTTCTTCTTCGGCCTATCTTCTGAATAGTACAAAGAAAGCACGTCTGAAATTTTCTAGACAATTTTAAACAAGCAAATTTGATACCACATACCAAACGATTTTATAAATTTGAGCATATTCTTACTCACCCTGAGAAACTCAAAGTTGTTCCGATCGTTTCGGTTATGGTGGTTTTACATCAATGACAAACTAATAGACAATAGCTATTGTTTGTAAATAGGCCTAACTTCAAATTGCTTAAACGAGAATTCTCAATTTCAGGTTCTCTCTCAGACATTTTTCCACTTTAAGACAATTGAATTGATTCAGTATCATGTGACTCGCGCGTTAACCAGAATTGCCGCTTCTCGAAAATTCCGGTTTCAGTTCCTAGCGCAAAATTTAAAGACAGTTAACGCAAAACTTATCGAGACTGCTTGTTCGAGACAGAACACTTCAAGACAATCTCTAAAAATTCGAGACACTACCTCGAGACCGAGACCGAGACAGCAGGCTTCCGAGACCGAGACACTAAAAAACTGTTTCGAGACGTCTCGAGACCATACAACTCTGGAAATGGTACTTCAAACATCTCGTTGACATGTATACTAATGGCTTGGACGTTTGATATAATAGTTTGAAGTATCAGATATTTGAAGCCGTTGTCCAGAAACTCGTGATATACGACCTATATAGGCCTATATGTAGGGCTACCTGGTTATTGAACTAAACGCTTCATTTGTATATTCAATGAGCGAGAGACAGCAAATGCAATGTCTATATGATTGTATATGATGATCGTTTAATGAGGCTTTGTACAGAACTTGATCTACCACTATTAGCGTTTTATACGAGCTACACTTCTCATTTAATGTCGTCGCTACTTGAATAACAGATGCTTCATAAAAATGTGAGAATATGTTGACTAGATAGCCTTTGGTTAAGAAATATCTTTTCTAATAATTTAACGAGCATTGTCGCGTTCGCGTTCCACAAAAGTATCCTTGAACCACGCCTTAGTTCGACATAGCACCACAGATGGTCATAGCAAATAAAATGTTTTCATAGATACCCACAGAACTTTGCGTAGAAGGGGCAAAACATGAAAAGAGAACTGGAAGTCTTAACATAGCGTAGGTTAAAAGTGGTCAGATGTGAATCCGTGCAGGAGTGGCAAGCGATTCGTCTCTTACACGTGTGCGGATGCCCATGATTCTGTGACACTTTTCATTAACGTGTACAGGTTTCACCGACGTGAGAACCGAGTTACAATTCTTGAGAGAGTAAATAAATATCTAACGAGCCTTTTAATTGCGAAATAATGTCTCAAATTAACTCAAGGACTCACATGCGTATGTTTTCATTTCACAGTTGTTAAACCCATTTTGATGTTCCCTATTTTGTCTGATATCTGCATTTTTGGTGGGTCGGGTCCTGGTGGATCGGATTGGGTCGGGTCCTAAACCCGGACCCATTTCGACCCACCTTTTTTTCGCAGAGCTTAATTTCAAACTCTGTCCTTTTCAGAATGATTCGTCACAGTTTACATCTTCGATTCTGTGCATGCATTCATTGGTAAGAGCTCTAAGCGCAAGTGATTGAGGAATAAACGACATACCGACGTATACCCAAGGTTAACGCAAAGCCAATTGAACAGCAGACCAATGAAATGGTCTCTCGGACATTTACGGCAGCGCAGTCGACTGGCGCTGTTTTTCTCCGACAGAGGTCGTCCAAGTGTAAAAAGAGTTGATGGCGGTGACAACCGTAGCAATTAGGCCTATATTAAAACGTTAGGGCCCTAGCTATAATTATTGCAGACCTGTCATAAAATCAGCCAGACATTTATGACGGTGCGTTTTTCCATATCGAAGATGATTTGGTGTCGCCCTCCTCCTTTGTACAGGCTAGGGACTGTCACACCTCTGAGCATATATATGTAGGAGCTGTCCGTGACTAATCGCATGAATCAAGACCACCGTTGCGAGTGAAGTAAACCGTATCAATCACCTGCATCTCTACTGCGTGAATTTAAAATGATCAAGCTAAGCTGAGTTTTTTACGCGCTTAAGTAATATGACACCACTTCTTCATTCTGTGTATCTTTTTGTGGACAAGCTTGGCTAACAAAACAGGCTTACATCTAGTAAACAGATAAATAAATGGAGGCATAGTGCCTAGCAGTGCCTACATTAAAACAAAGCGGTCTTTCCACCACCTCATACACCAGGGGAAAAAACCTATGGTTATCAAACGAGATTGACTTATGCAATTTCAGACAAGCAATTTCCCTGATCCTAATTGGAGTCAAAGTCTGCTGACACCTACGAGATCTCAGGACTGAGCGCTAAAGTCATACGAGTCGATTGCACCAGCTGGCCGCAGTCAATTACGGCAGTTTAGAGCTTGTTTTTTGGGAAATATATGACTGACTGAATAATTGAAGCTGTCTCTGAGTTTTTGAGATTCGCTGACATAGACACATAAAACATAAAACGCTGGCCTCGTTAAAGTAAACTAATTCCATCCATGTCAAACCAATTCAAATTCCGCTCTGGTTCGAAGTTAGGAACAGGATATATATAATAGCCTATAATATTAATAATAACAATAATAATAATAATAATAATAATAATAATAATAATAATAATAATAAGCAGCCTATTATAGTCATAGTAGCTGAATTTCGCGGCTGTTAACATTCCAAATGCGTCTTTGATGCCAACGTAGAGTGATTCACCTTAGGCCTACATGTTTTTTTAGCTACAGTTGCAGTTAAAATTGGTGTAACTTTTTACTGTAGTTGCGGCAGACTTTCACTTTCTCGTGTTTGTCTATAGTGCAAATTTTAGTCTTTTGCATAAAAAATAAAAACAAATTTGCGTTAATGACAAAATTATTTTCTTATCGCTAACAGGCGTTTTAACCGTTATCGTTAGCGAGAATCACACGTGTACAGACCCAAAACAGAAAACATACGCCTACAGTTTTACGCGTACAGTTTTACGATGCTGCAATGTCCAATGATATGAGCCAACATCAACTTCAACCTCAAGAATTTCAATTAGGCCTAAGCCTTAAAAATGTATTCTAAGAGAAGGGAATGCGCCGCGTAAAATTTGTTCTATCTGAAGTTACCCATTAAATATACAATAAAACGTAATGGCAATTTCATTCATTCATCCCTTCATTCACTCATTCTGTGCCCTTATACAGCCTATAACGTGCATTCAAGGATCTAATCAGGAGAGTTCTCAGCCAAGCCACGGCCATAGAAGCAAGACCTTCGTTATAAATTCATAAAACCCGGTTTGATTAGTTCCGACGGGAGATAATCCCAAATTCCAACTACACGCCATCACCTGCGTGTGGCGATGGTGAATGGCTAGCAATGATGGTTGGGTGGTGATGATGACGAACACTCGGAGGAAAATACCTTTCAAAGCTGAAGTCTCGCCTCTTGAAGGGGCATCCCTATTCCCGACAGGACCCCGATGAATCTGACCTTCACCATCCAACGATCGACCTATGCGGGACAAATCTCTTACCCTCTGGCAATCGGACTCGACCTCTTTCAGACAATCCTATTTGCGAAATCCGTTATCTGCAACTTCATCTCGTTCTTTACGCTCTGTTGATCGTCTTGGTTGTTTTGTGCCTAGGACCAAAATTGTCCTGGCCCAACACCAGTTGTGGGTCCATCTTCTTGGAATGACCTTCCTACATCTTTAAGGACTAAACTAACGACTGGATTCTCTCCAGCGGCTTCGCTCTTTAAAATACGTTTCTTACCTCCCGGAGTTTCTGTGCTGACAGCGCCTCTGAATAGTTCCTCTGCGAGAGGCGCTATATAAATCTAAAGATTCGATAGCTGAAATGTCCCGACGTGTGTGTATGAAACAAACACGCATACATAATTTTCTAGACTTCGGCCAATATACACACATACTGCCGCGATCGCATGATCGTGTTATTCCACAGGATAATCCTATTACTATTATGCTGAACCTTTCAAATCTGTCGTGCACTAAAGTGCGGATAAACAGTTGGTCAAATAAGGGATATAGTACTTACTTACTTACTTACATACTCAGATCCGAGAAGCGCTTGAACTTTGCGAAAGATCAATTAATTAAATGACGTGCATGTAGTATACCTAAAGATTACGTCAACGTATTGTCTCACGCATAGCTGCCTGAAAGAGACAGACCATTGACGTCATTAAAAAATAAAAGCCATGGACACTTTGGACAGTGGCATTAAATTGTTTAAATGTCAAAAAATATCTGATAATCTGCAGATATTCATCGAAATTCTTCCTATTTCTGCTGAGCCAACAGATGTTTCGACTGAATCTTCATCGAAGTACATCAGGTAAACCAAATTTATTACAAAACACCTTTATTTGATCGAAATTTGCAATTTAGAGAACGATGCAACGATTTGCAGGCGTAGGCTAAAATTTTCGAAGAAACGCCTTCTTCGATTATACCCATTATAACTTCTGTAAGGCTTCAAGAAATTATTTGTATGTTTTTAAATTTCAGTTTCAATAATTAAAAACTGTATGCTTGAGTTTTTTGAATAAGCTATGGGTCTAGTATTATAGTGATAGTCAGTGATTTCTATACGACAAAATACATTTTTAGGATGCGGCTTTTATATCTCATCTTAAAATTTAATTTAATATTTAAATTCATTTGAACAAGTTAATCAAAGTATGCTTTCACAGTTTTGAATTTAAGTTTATTTATTTAATTTCTTTTGATAATTGTTATGAATATTGTATAAAATTAATTCGTTGTTTTACTTTGAGTATAGATTATAGTTATCAAGACTTGGTGACTTCTAAGCGCAACAGTTTGTTCTTTTGCATTAAAACATTTTATTTTTTTGTCGCTTCCATTTGAAAACGATTTGCTTCTTTCCACTGGAGCCACGAGGAGGACGATGATTGAACGGAAAAATCTCGGCTGCAGGAGGTGGATTTTTTGTTGCGAATTAGTCTATTAGCTTGGCTTATAGGCTTAGGCTACTTATGTCCAATGAAATGTCTTGAAAATTTTAATAGTTCGCATGCCGCTTAGACTCGATAACTTATAGGCCTAATTATAGTCTTAGACCTACATAACGAATAGCGGCACGTGTACACAACCATTTAATTAAACAGCTTAATTCACTTTGGAGATACTTAAAAATGCGTTCACCTCTAAAATAGCATGAATAACGCACAGAAACCGTTCATTTCGTCGCAAATCATTTCGCCGCGGATCATTTCGTCGCATTTCAAAAACCACAATAACCCCCTGACCCTAAACGACCCTCACGACGCAAAACCTGACCCTAAACGACCCTCACCACGTATACTCTGACCCTATACGACCCTCACCACGCATAACCTGACCCTAACTGACCCTCACCACGCATAATCTGACCTTAACCGACCCTCACGATGCTTAGCCTGACCCTAACTTATATGCGACGAAATGAACTGTGATGAAATAATCTGCGACGAAATGAACGGTCACCGCGGATGGGTGACTTCAACTATCAGTATAGCTATTATAAGCGTAATCTCGAAATTTCTACAGCGTCCACAAATTCCCTAGCACGACCTTGCTAAAAAGTAGTTCTTATGATTCCAAGAGGTTGAGTTATAGGGCCTATTGGAAGTTTCCAGTATAGTGGGCTATCTTTCTTGGCTTTATCGTATAGACCTACGTTCATTGTTTATTTAATAATTGGCTGATACTTAATTGCAGCTTCAGTTTGTTAACAAACCATTTCTACAATGACTTCAACACCAGCATGAATTTAGCCTATAGGCCGATAAAGAACCTCGGCGGCACTTTTATCACCGTCCGCTCATCAGCTCTGTCTCCGTCCAGCCTTTGTCTTCTTCTCTGTTTCTCTGGTCTTGTGTTTATCTAGCTCTTTGATGTATTTCACTTTGCGTCAGATGTGTCTTCCTTGCTTGCTTTGCAGTTTGCTCCATGTTGACCTGCCTCAGGTATACATTGCCAGATGGGAAGCCAGTGCATTTCTGTATTCTCCATTCTTCGTGTTTGAAGTCTTCTTTTTCATAGCTTTGTCTTGCATTAGGTCTGTCTGCCATTCGTATCGACCCTTTCTCCCTTGACTCTGTCTGTGTAGCATAAAGAAACGGCTGTTAGGCCTAAATATACTTTTAACACTTTAATACCACCAAGTACCAACCAGAGATGTAACAAGGTTTTGAAAAGTGGGGGCATAATTTTGAAAATATTGTGTAAGGCAAAAAAATTTTGCACCCCACTTTTGAATTTTGCCCCAGAAATGTAAAAAAAGAGGGGGGCACAAATTATGTCAACAAAAGTCATCTTATCATAATTACTCCATAGAAATAAGATATTCAGGACGCTTTTAAGCTATAGGCCTACACTATATAGTACATGCAATATGAAGTAAAATTGCATGCGATGTAATCTTTTACATCATCATGAGGCTTTTAACAGGGCATGGACTGGATGCCAAATTAATCTCGGCTTTATGCTGCCGCAAGATTCATGTTAACGTATAAGTTATTTGGATATAATATCTGACATTCATGTATACGGACATTTCTGTAGCACCCTCACAATTACATAGTTAATATTCCAGAGTTTTGATTAGGATTTCAAGTTTAATCAATGACTACAAACAATAATAATGTGGCTATAAAATGGTCGAGTACATTTGGCTGGTGATAAAAAGACAAATGTCAAAATTCAACAGGTAAATTTTCAATTGGAAAAATGTCGGGATTTAGGTGCAAAAGCAGTACCTGAGCTAACCTTTAGAGTACTATGAAGGTATGAAGTACTTAGAACATTTTTTGTTGGAACATTTTTTGTTACAACATTTGGGTAGGAACATTATAGACAAAATGAATAACCAAACATGCACTATTTTCCTTTGCAAATGACATTTTTTATACTCGTTATAAGTAAGAGCAAATTGCTAAATCAAACTTTGAACCGTTGGAGATTTTTTCACCCACAATGACGTAATCATTAAATATAAAAAGCGACAGGAAAAACATAAAAATAGAACAGATTTGAGGCACTCAGCACTGGTAGGCAATGAGCATCAAAACTGGGGGCTTTGCCCCAGGTTTAGAAGTGGGGCCGCTGCCCTCTGCCCCGACTTCTTACACCTCTGGTACCAACTAATGTACAGAATAGATAGGTTAAGCTATAACACTCTGACTTGCTCTGCACCGAATGCGATGAGGGCCTACTGATGTTGGTGTCAAGTACCTATAGTATTGTTATGGGTTGCTGTAGATGTGACCTGATAGCGTCTAGTGTCCAATGGCGATTGGCATAGCCCTGCAACGAGTTCCCTTACATTTAAAAAATTGTGGACTTCATAAACCCAGACAACGCTAGCAAACAGTCTACACATGTAGGCCTAAGACAGATTTTTAACATGTAGGCGTTTACATTATTTTCCTTACAATGTTTTATCGACTTTAAGAAACTCAATTAAAGCGCTATGTAACATCAGCGTATTGATAAATTACACAGGTCAGAGAACTCCGGCAGTTTTGACACCGCCCGGTCTTGCCGCCTGTCAGCTCTGGCACCGTCATTCACTGACAGGTCATTTCTTCTGACTGTCAGTATACTTTCCATATGCTCTAGATATATGTCCCGACTTTTAATCTGTTTTGGGATCTTTCATTTCTGGCGAGTTTGCCAGGACTGGAAGCTTCGTAAGACGTGGCACCGTCGCCACTGACACCGCAAATCTGTTATCTGATATGTGGCTCTAGCTGTTGCTCTCGAATTGTATTCGAGGGCAACAGCTACTCCGTCCGCCTGTTAGCTCTGTCAGCTCTAGCACCGTCAATCACTGACAGGGTCATTTCTTCTGACCGTCAGTATACTTTCCATATGCTCTCTGACTGGACTTTAATCTGTCTTTGGATCTTTCATTTCCTTGCTTCGAGACCTTTGATGCAGTGATCGAAGCACTGGCAGAGTGACCCTCGCCACTCGATGGATCACAATTCCGGACAGCAGCGATGAAGACGATCCAGTTGACCGACTCTCGGGGATGCAGTTAGGTTAGTTCGAGTTTTTTTATGAAGCTTTAAGACGAATCCGATGGATTGGTTGTTGATGAATTTTTGAGGCTGCATAGAAAACGCTAAGGACCTGGTATCGATCAAGGTAATATTATCCAGATTTATCTGTGTAATATCATCCAAATTATCTAAGCATGCCTAAGGCCTCGCTGCCATCTATTGTGTTTCCCTCCTTCTCTTTATGGGCCGCCACCTGCATGCCTCTCTTCTCTCTATTTACTCTTGTATGCCCTATCGATACACTGTTGTGACGTAAGACTATCACTGTCAACTTGCATGTCCTCTGTATTCTGGCTTTCTGTTTTCGGTCTGTTGGAGTTATGCTGGATCGTCCATTGGATAATGAATTTTGATGGTGAGTTCACTTGAATCAAGTGACCATGGATCGATGTCTCGGACAATAAGAGTGACACCGACGCTAAAGAATCCATTGGGTTAGATTCTGTTAACAACTTAATATTTTAATAGCCTACTGGCTTTCTCCGACTTCGGTGTACTCCCAGTTTTACTTTAGATCTCTTAATTTAAATTTTCTTTTATTTCTTTGACTCTGTCTGCTTTTTAGTTTCCTCTCTTATTGCTGCCTTTTGTTGGGTCGTTTAGCGATTTGTTAGCGATTGCTGTAGATGTACGTATGTCTAAGATCCGGTTTTTTTTCATTGTCTCTGTTGATTGTCTTCACACATCAGCAATTCATTAACTTACCATTTTAGATACATCGAGGTAGAGAATGGCCAGCCGTATGCAAATCTGCTGCCAAGTATTGAAGGGCGAATGCTGCCACCTTACATGCAGCACACGATATCATTGCAAACCAGCAAGATCTGCTGATTCTGTCGAACGAATCGGTTTATTTAGTCTGACATTAAAAGATCATGGAGTTCTAAGATAGTTCGGTGTTGACTTGAGGTCTGCCTTCTAAGTCCATGCTTGAGAAATGTGATGGCCAAATGCATCAGATTTCTCTGTAGGGCCTTAGAATCAAAATAAATGCATTTGGGTAGTCCATTCACGGCAAGTCTCTCAAGCAGTTTTACTTTCCATTTTCACCTTATGACTCGAAGGTAACCAAATCGTCACGTATCCTTAAAAGATTTCGCGCTTTTTAATGACGAAAGTGATTATAAATCTCTGCTTCGTATAAATTCCAATCTCTGGCTTATTTTAACTGCATCCCTCGTTCTCAATACTCTCTCTGCTTCTCCCCTATTATTTGGGCTCTTCGAATCTTCAGAGTCTTACTTTCAGTTTCAAGCTCGTTGAATCTTTGTCAACATAACCACTTTCGGCATCACTTCTTTTATTTGTCTGTCTGTCTAATTACCTGTTTGTCTGGCTTCGTCTATATATGTCTCCCTATATATGTATAGACCTATATGTATATCTATCGGTCTCTATGTATGTATGTATGTATGTATGTTTGTATGTATGTATGTATGTTTGTATGTATGTATGTATGTATGTTTGTATGTATGTATGTATGTTTGTATGTTTGTATGTATGTATGCATGTATGCATGCATCTCTATCTACCTGTGTGTCGGTGTGTCTGTCTGTCTATCTCTCTGTCTGTCTATGCATGCCTATGTGCCTGTCTATCATCGACCTTTTTATTCTCTGTCTGTATCGTTCTTTTTAATGTCACTTTTCTCTATACGTCTGTCTCTGGCATAATATATCTCTTGCTTGTTATTACTCTATCACCTTTGTTCACAATTAGCCAACTCTGTTTCTCTGTGTGACTCGAGGTCTATAGATGTCGCTGATGTCTTGTCCTATCCCTCGCTTTGTTGACTTTCCAATTCAATTTTTAATAATAACCAGTCTTTTTTGATTCGCCCAGTCATAGGTTATGCTTCCTAGCTGTGTATTTCTGCTCTTTCTAAGTATTCTCAAGTCCCTGAGTTGCGACTCTTCACGCTTCGTACCAACGGGAATGTTTGTCCTGCGTTTCCATCCAAAAGTAAAAGCAAATGATTCAAATTTTATAATATGGGAAGTCCTATGATGGTAAACCAAACTGGCGACGAAATCCTACTGCTTGGGAGCTGAAGTGAATGGACTGCGGAGACCTTTGTCAACACCTCCATGTGGTGGTTTCTGGGCGTGCAATCAAACCAGTTGGCTGGTTGCATGGCAAAGATTGACAACATAAAAAATAAACATCAAAGCGCATAATTTTATTTAAAACTCTCACTCAATGAAACAAGTTATACATAATCAGCATTAATTGCTAACACAATTTAACAACATTAATTATGATCATTGCGTTCTTACTTTTTGGAATGTTCACATTTACGTTTTGTGTCACTTTTGGGGTTGTGATACATGAGACAGACATTCTGTAACAAACAGGTAGGAATCAATTACTCCGTCAAAGCGCATCACGCCACAAAGAGTGGCTGCATGTCGGCAATGTGAACTAATGGTTGCAATCGCAATCGAAGAAAATGGAGAGTGTAGATTGGATAGACGAAGAAGCACTGGATCTTGATGGAATATCCATTGAAAAGGATGATGAGATCCATGCTCTCCCTATTTATTCCACGAAGGAGCATTTTGCTTCTCCATGAGAGAATGAAGAAGCATAAAGTTCTGGATAGTTTCAAGTTAATGTTATTAAACATATTTTTTATGAATATAATGATTCCACCAGAGCTTTTGATCTTGTGGAATGCATAACGAGTAAAAAATTATGCGTTTTCCAGTTTTCTTCGTTCTAGTATATATTTAGTTTTAAGTATCTTTATAGATATAATTTTCCTCTCTTAAAAATCAGAAGAAAATGTGCACATAAAATTCTGGACATCTGTTTTTTTCTTCGGGGATGCCAAGCATTGTGACGTCGTATGGAGGTTATGCCTTTTGTGACGACGCGTGACGAGAGAGTAGGGGAGGGGATCACAAATCTTGAGCACCTCTGGATATAAAAGTAGACCCACAAAACTGATCCATATTCTTTCTTGTAAAGGGTAGAGGTGCTTTCAGTGCACTGCTTCAGGTCATCGGCGTGTGCAATATGAGCACCCCTAGAAAGAAATTCTTGTTGCACCCCTTAATTTTATGTCCAAGTTAGGCCTACATAGGCTATCATGTTAAAATGTCCCAACATACCAATTAGCAGCCAATTAAGCAAATAAAAACAAGTTTAAATTCAAATTGACTTAAGTCATTTTCATGTACTAGATATTCAGTCCGTCGTTCAGCCGCTGTCATACACAATTTCTACAAAGACGCTATGGCATTCAAAGCAGAGAACTGACAAGAAAATTAGCATTTGAAATGGAATTGTTCTCACTTCTATAGGCCTATGCTATTGTTATCAAGAAAAAATAAGTTTGACTTAGCGTTCAAAAACTGAACAGTGAACATTCTACGTTGCAAAAAATCAATTCATCATGCTTCTTAATCGCTAACTTCTGTTCATCTTCCTCCTCTTCGTCGATATCTTCCTTATCAACATCATTATATCATCGTCGTCATCATCATCAACTTTCGCTTTCTCGCTGGTGGCTTTGATTCTGAACCTCCCTTGGCAGCTGGTGCTGTACCACGGCACCGCTGGCACCGCCCTTGGTACGGTACTGCAGCGGTTCGCAATCTTCTTTTTTTGTTGTTCCCCAAACTAAAAAAACTACGAGGGAAAAGGCTGTAAGTGCTGTAGTATGCCAAGCAAATTTTTTTCGACGGCAATGGCCTCTGTTGTCTAAGGCTGTCGTTAAACTCTGGATCCATCCATCCACAAGAAACTATCTGTGGTGTTGCTGGTCCTCTATTTGCTGATTATGTACAGGCATTTGTTCATGGTCCCCCATCATCCCAGTTGCTATTAGTTGAGAACTTGAGAGTAGGCCTATTCAAGTTTTATCTAACCTTCGATCTTGACCCCAGGATGTAATCTAATCGCCTTGCTCTCAATGCTTCTAAAACTCAATTTAGGGGCCGTTCACATTATATAACGCATAAAATCTCAATCTTTGGCCCACCCCTATCGCTAATAACGTTATATAACAGCAGCTGTGACCCCACCTCTATATTATATTACAGATAAGCTACCTACCCCCTACCCCACCCCAGTCTATTAGCACATTAAACGACATATAATCGACATAATTGTAGTGCACAAATTGAAACTTTTATAACCATATAATGTTAGTTAGCACTTTAATAGTAGTGATTCAGCTGATAATTGCCTTTATCCATTTCAAGAACTGTAGTAAAAAATCATCATATGCCCAATTAGCTATGTAACAAAAGCCATCTTAAAATTGTGTGCTCTTTTGTGCCAATGATGACTAGACCGGATGTATGGAGCTTCTCTGCATCTTAATAATCGGACTTTTAATGGCGCTAAATTCACGTGTATTAATTACGGTAACTAATTGGGTAGTCCACGATTGTCACCATGTATCTACATGTAGGCCTACTAATACAGCAAGATAATACGTGGCAGTAATGTAAATCCTATCTAAAAATGCCATTTTAGTTTCCCTCCCGTTTAGCACTAGAAATGAGAATAACGTGTACAGTATCACACAGAATGGATTGGTTTAATATTGTACTATCAGATATTTATTGATAGGTTGGCGGTACAACTCTGCCTATTTAACAGCGTATGATACAGAGTGTATACTACAACTACAATTTGGTATCTAAGATAATACTATAGAAAATGAAATCAAACATCTTGATAATACGAACCAAAATAATTATTTCAAGTGAATTCATTTTAATTTTAATCAGAATCAAAACAAAACACACAGAATTGAATTTAAGAGCATTTAAAGCTATGCACAAGAAATTGTTATTTTCACCTAAAGCTTTTGCTACAATTGGTCCTTCTCTGTAGAATGCACTTTCTCCATAATTTTATGTTCGCTCTAAAATTCTATCTGGCAGCCTCTCGTCCTCTTTTGCTTTTCTCAAAGCCTACTTCTGCTCATGGGGCTTGCCTTTGCGCACTGGCAACGCATCTGAATGGTTCACCCTACAAGAAGCGTCCAAAAAAGTTTAAATACAATACAATATTGGCTGCTCTATAACTTCTGGCAATGGGACTCCTACCAATGTTTTCCCACGACCGTATTCCACGGTACGTGTTCCACGTTTGCTCGAGCATGTTCGGCGTAGACTCATATCCATGATATCCGAATACTCGAATCGTAATCTAATCTTTGACTCCAAACTTCTAAAGCGCCACTCGATAAGCGTGCGCAGGTCACAGATTATTCAAGAGCGCAGCGTAGAATCACAGGAATGTCCTTGGTTGAGGGTTATCCAAGAGAATAATAAGAAATAGGTAGGAAGCCTACGCCGAACATGCTCGGAGCAAACGTGGAACACGTACCGTGTACTACGGTCGTTGGAAAACATTGCACAACCCAGCTCACTTTGTGCCGTTTCAAGCCCAAATCACAAAATTATCATCTTCCAAGACTTTGAAAATTTCTACTAGTCCTAAAAGTTTGCTACTTGCAATTTGAGTTATTTTGGACATGAAACAGCACAGTGGGAGCTGGGTTGCGGAATGTTTTCTTGAATAAAAGAAAACTTTTAAGTTTAGGTTATAATCATGTTGGCGCTCAATCACTAAAACCTGTTTTCAATCTCCGATGAATGCGTCAAATCAAACGCTGCATAAATGAACATTGCCTTCTAGTTTTAGGCAACTCACTTTTAGGCCTTGTGGCGGGTTTCTCTCTCGTCAGCTCCTTCCTCTGGATAACGAGATTACCGCCGGGTCTTTCCTCAATCACCAAGCTCAGCAACACGACACACTGGATGGTTTTAATATGTATGTTTAATTGTAGATATACACATCCCTCCAACCTATCTACACTTACTAGAGTTATTAGTGTCCTTTAGAAATGTTTCCCTGGTTTATGTTGGAGACGGGGTTCCCCAACTACGTTGATTACCCTTATCGTCAGAACGATCTAACATCTCCCCCGGTTCCAAAAACAAGTCCTGGTTCCTTCGCTTGCTACACTATATGAACCCTTCCTTCGCCATCCCAAATGCAAAACTCGTATCTCTATTGGACGACTGATCACCTGCTGAAACTATTACTAAACCTGGTTGGTCGGATCTTGGTGTCCCTAGCATAACGTCATATCACTCGAGACGTACAATTAGTGTTTGACTAGCGGCTGTTATGGCTGGGCCTTGTAAGCATCATAGACAGGCAATAGGTTCCAGGGTTGAGTTACATTATTATAGTTATACCGCCTAATAGGTTGCGCCGTTCGTATCGGAATTGTCCCTTATTCTTGATCAGTGTCAACAAGCCGGTTCAGACCAGATCTTGGGCTGGTTCATGAATTTCTTGTCTGTGAGTCGCAGAGATTGGAGGGGCAGGCAGCTCTAACGTCTGCCTCGAGGTGTCGGGTTTCGTTGCTTGACACTCCGTTGATCTTTGCATACTTCTCGTCGTCTGTATTGAGGCCGTCTGCCTCCGGCGAAACCCATTGACGTCTCCCCTCTCAGGTTTCAGGTAGACAACTTCATTCGTAGTTCTCCCACGCCTCTGCTGTCGGTAGATGACTTTTACATAGCGCCATCGTCCAGAGTTTCGCGCGTGACAGGCCTACTATCCAGGATTGATGCCTGCAATGTAATGCAATCAAGCATTTATACAGTGCCGCTCAAATCGGTACTCCTCGAGAGTTCGATACTCTAGGGTCTGTCAAAATGCACCTCTTTTATCGCTTTTCTTTGGTAACTACGCTGACGCGGGAGCCCGTCTAGTGAAAGTCTCGGCCCCGTATGGGAAGACAACATTAGGACCTAATTAAGCCACGTTCTACGACAACTTGGCCCTAAACTGGTTAGCCTACCCATTCAAGCTTGCAGGCCTAAGCTTAAATAATTTAAAATCTGTCTTCTGATGCTCAAAGCCTAGTGTCAGCTTCTGCTTCAGGTGCTCGTCTTCGTTTTCATCCTAATTTATACCAAGTGCTGCTCTTGATTGAGCCAAGACGTGGATTACGATAAACTTCAAAAGGAGACTGTAATCAAAAGAGCAAATATTACAATTCGGAAACAGAATAGTTGCAGGCCTAGTTGCTGTTCCAGCTGAATGGAACTTCTGACCAGAAACAACCTGAAGATGTTCGGATTATCATCCTCGATTAACTTTTTAAAACTAATCTTAGAACTCATAAATTATGTTCTCCTAGAGTCCTATTAGGCTAGCTGACTAGTCGCTGCAATCATTGCAACGCAGGCCTATCCTTTGAGTAAGACTGTTTTTGAAAGCGCGTTATAATATAAACGCAAGTTGAATTATAAATTATCACTAAAGTGTCAGTGATAGCACACAGGCGTTTGCAAACATATAAGACATGTTTAAAATGGAAATTGAAAGGCGAAAGAAGAATGCTACATATATGGCTAATTAATAATTAATTTCGGTTTCTATTCAGCATATTTTGATGACCACGAGGCCTCTGGCTGCCAATGGCAGAGCGCAACACAAGGCGTAGAGTAACGAATAAATCACACCTGATAAAATAAAGAAGAAAAATCGTGTGATATTAAATGACGAATAGTAGCCTCTAGGTAACAAAAATATTTATAATTGTTTTGTTCTAGTTTCATCCAAACAATATGCGTCAATTTTAATCTTAACGTCTCCCAAGAGGGTGTTCGTACTCTTATCTTATTAGATGCGATCGTCTTGTTTTCACCCTCTGCCTGCTAGCAGCGTATACAGAGCTAGTAGCGAGTTTAAATAATAGTGCCGCATGAACAAATACTAAAATTGCACTTTAACGCTTTTTAATTTATATATACAGTAACATAAATTATAAATGAAATTATTTTAAAATTCATATCTTTTATGATCTTGAGTATTTAGTCTTGTTTCTTACATATTTGGATTGAGGAGCTGATACCGTCTGCTTGTCAGCCGCGATTTGAGCATCATGGCGGTTATCGATAGGCCAAGGAATACGAAAATGGCCAGCAACATTTTTTCAGTTATTGCCATCGTAAATGTGTTTCATCTGTTCTGTGTTAGTCGGGCGTCGGTAGAGTTGCAAGGACAAGGTAAGTGTTAGAATATTTCGTTACAGCGTTTGACATTTCGGAAATGCGGATCTTCTTTTCTGAGCACACTGTTATGATTATTCAGCCGTAGGCTTGTATGGCCTCAGTGTCTGTTCCATCGCTAATAGATTATCGGTTAGCTCCTGCAGTTTGTAACGAATCTGTTGACCCTACAGGGTGATTTCTTATGTGATTTTGTTGTTTAGAAGACATATACATTCTTGTGTGAAATATATGTTAGATGGTGCCAATTGCTTGCAATGGCTCAAAATTAATGTGACCACACATGTAGTGATATAATCATTTCATGGCTTGTGGAATTAATACAATGTATTTTTTCCCTTTGGAATTTATGGTTATTTCAGTAGATTGCTTGAAGAGGCGCTTTATTAATGTTCTTTTATATTATGTTTCATGGTTGAACTAATAGATATTTCGGGTGATGACTCATTGCATTGAGGTAATGTATTTATGAATTATTGGGATTGTTTTGAATAAAATGATTATCTTATTATTGTAGTTGCAATCATGTAAATGAATAGGGGTTTACGTTGATGCAAAATATTAATATAAAGTAACTGCAGACTTGTTTCACAGCTTCATCAACAGCTGTCTACCATGACCTCCGGAATCAATCTTTAAATTCCAAACTTTGAAAGCAATACTCAAAAGCCTAGTGCGGGGCGCCTGCATAATCACTAGCACTCAAATACAGGACATAGTCATGATTGAACTCTCTCATAAAAGACAGCCATCCATCCTGTGAATAGCTTATAATTACATAATAAAATTTTAATTTATTCAGTGCTACTAAGTTATTCCTAGGAATTTATGAGTGCTTTAATTGAGGGGTGCTTGGGATAGTGCAGTGGTTAGCATGCTGTACTGTTCAATGAGGTCATATGCCATATTGCGCTTGCTTTTGAGATTCATATGTCTGGTTGTTATGTGTTCTTCTTTGTCAAATGCATTGGGTCGTCTTTGTGAATCTCACTGAATTCATGTTGTTTGCTGTATGTAGTCTATGTTTTGGGAGTGGCTTTTATGGATTAAGTTTAAGATTATATGCTTTACTGTTGATTTAAGGCCTGGAATACAAGCCTTACAGCGTTACAATGACTTGCCAATCTGTCATTGAGTGTGCGACCTTGCTTCCTTTTGGTTCTGGCTCATTGCTAGAGCTTAGACCAAAAATAGTTGCTGCACTTCAAATATTTACCAGATAGATGTTTACTTCTAATTAGCCAATACCACTGACTTGCAATAGAAGGACTAGTCAACCTTAGAGGTTGTAGGAATTGAACTCACTTCCTCTGCTCTGCACACCAGTGTGTTTCGATTACGCTATGGGCCCACCCTCCACAGGGTAGACATCGCCATGTTTATGTTGGATGAATATATTTGAAACTTGATAAGAGTCTTATCAGCCTTGTTGTAGTCTCTTGATCAGGGGTTGCCTTTTATGAATAACTCCAGTAAGTCCGTATTCACTATCTTGTATTCACTATCTTGAAACGATGCTTACTTTGTGGAGTTTGGGCCATGTATTATATTTCATAGTTAGATCGTGTAAGCTTGCATCTGTGGATACAGTTTAGGACATAACCGAGTAGACAGCATCCACCGAGTACTGAATCCGAGTATTTGGATGCTCTATTTGCCGGATCCGGGTACAAACCGAATAGTAGTACTAGTGGCAACTCAGGCCCGGAGAGTACCATCCGCAGGCAAAGCTTAAACTTTTCCATTTTCATCATTTTACGTAATGATTAATTGACAAAATGAATGTTTGTTCCTGTAATGGCTACTAAAACAGTTTTAAATTTGTAATTTTCGTACCGCACAAAGTGTGTGTAAGCCACACTGCAACCATGCATCTTTTAACCAGACAAAACATTCCAAGCTATGCCAGTGTCTGGTGTTACTATTTGCAGTTCTTGTGTCATTTTGCATTCGTTGATCTATTTGTAAGATGCTCGATGACCAATGGTGGACAGTTACTGCATTCTAACAGGAACCGCATGTGATTGTGAAATATAAACCTGTCCTTGCTGATATAAAAGTTCTGTCATTTTTGCTTTTTTGTCTGAATTCGGATTCCCATTTATGTAAACCAATATGTATACCCACTGTCAGCTTCGTTCCTTCAATAGATTTGACCTCTTGGTTCCCCGTTCTAGAACTGCTATGGCTCAGTCTCGATCCTTCGCTTCAATTGAGCCCTCACTTTGGAACATCTCCTTCTGTTCGCTCTACAATTCTGTTTGGCTGTCTCTAACCATCTTCTGTTTTTCTTTGAGCCTACTTCAACCTAACTGTACCATATGTTTAATAAGTTCCCCATAGATCTTACTTGTTTGTCCTACTTCAATAATATATATTTAATATTTATAATATCTTCGTTTCATTTCGAACTGACAAACTGCAGTATTAGTATGAACAGATGATGACAAGTCATTACTGTCGTAGAGTTTAACCTATTTGTTTTTGTGGGCCTTGTACACTGGCAGCACTTCTGAACAGTTAACCCTATTAGAGGTGCTTAACAAGTGCTTCAATACCATACAATATCTATGTAGTCCCCAACTCTTTTATGATTGTTCTTTTCTTTGTTATCTGATTAGTGACAGTCATGTCTGCTTTGTCTTACTGTTCATAGTGTTCCTGTGCCCTACATCAAATTCTGCCTCTCATTTATAAGCATGCGCTGTGGACTGTAGAGCTTCAGCTTGTATTGTTAGACTCTTCGCTGGATCTGGATGTAAACTACAGGATATTACTAGGGCAGATTTATAATAGCCAAACATTTAAAAGATTCTGCCTAATGATTAACATGGAGAAAACCAAAACAGTGGTGATTGGAAAGACCAATGAGACACCAACAACCATCACAACCTAGAGAGTAGGTATTGAACAAGTAGTGCAATCGATCTGTCTAGGATTCTGCTCATAAATGGAGATTGCATCAATGAAAAAGACATCCAGAGGAGAATTGGATACAATTCACAAGCATATTGAAAGAGGAACAGGATACGGAGTTGCAAAGAATTAAGCGAATAACAGATAAAAATATATGTGACAATGGTGCATGCGATGTTCCTATATGGATCGGATTGTCTGACAATGCAGAACCTAGATTAGAAAGGAATTCTGTACAATGTGTGTGGGATCCTATTGATGAAAGAATTCTTTGCTTAAATAGTTATTGGATTGATGAAAATAGTGCTTTGCTTAAGTAGAAGTTGGATTGATGAAAGAGTTCTTTGCCTAAATGGATATTGGATTGAAGAATTCTTCGCATAGATAGAAGTTCGATTGATCAAGAAGTTTTTTTGCTGAAATTAAAACACATTGACAACTGGGAACATGTATACATATCCCTTTTTGAATGCATTTAGATACAAAAGCCCAGTGGTCAACATGTCAAATAGAAGTCTGGTTGATGAATCATGGAAGAATGAAATAATCAAGCCACAAATATGCGTTTTAAATCATTCACATTATATGCCAACCTAAAGTACATGTTTGCAATAATCGAATTAATTTAAAAGTAATGTTAAATCCATCTGCATCTGTGTTTTACACACTCATTCTGATATCGGACTTAAGGCATTGAGTTCATGTTGAGATTGGTACAAAGGGAGAATTTGCAGAAGATGTCCTACTCAACATGGAGAGGAACATGTCTGATTGGAAATTGTCTGTGGATGGAATATGTCCAGGGGTAGATACCTGTTCCTTGTATGTTTGTATGTGCATATTACCTTCTGTCATCTTATGCATGTTGATTGTTTAAGTGTTTGGTTACCGATGTGCATGAATTGTATTTTTGATATTTAATTTGCATTGATCTGTTTTAAAAGAATTTGCTTTGATTTTCTTTCTAGCTTTTATACAGACGGACAATGAGCTGAGGCATATGATTGACAATGGTGCAGCTTCGTCTTGGCACGTAAGTGATCTTGTCATTCTTTGAGTTTCATGAAATTTGTTAGTTTTGCATTTTTCAGTTGAGTTCAGAGTTGAACTCGAACTGTGTTTTGCGAAGGATGCCATGAGGTTATAACAGTGTTTAAAGGTCTTACCTTCTGGTTCTTTGCCTCTTATCTATTGCAGGTTTAAATGTTCAATGTTTTCACTCTTCTCTCCATTGTACCTCTTCTTTGAGCTTTCCATCTCCCTCTGTCATCTAATCCAGCATCATCTGTCTTGGTCTTCCTCTTGTCTGCCTCTCCTTCATTGTTTCTTCTTCTATGAATATTCTTAGTAGTGTGTCTCTTCTCAGTGTCTGCACATTCCACTTCTGTCTCTTTCTTATTGTGTGCATAAGGACTCTTTCTTCTCCTATCTATCCTTTATAGGGCATAACCGAGTAGACAATTTCCACCGAGTACCGAATCCGAGTATTTGGATGCACTATTTGCCGGATCTGGGTACAAACCGAATAGTAGCGGCAAATCTGGCCAGCGACTGGCAGAGAGTACCATCCGTAGGCAAAGCATAGTTAACCTGTCACATGCACAGCTATGGAGAACTATCTATAGTCAATGCAGAGTCTATAGCAATATCCTTCATATAGTGTATCTTCGAAGTCTAGGCTATAACAATATATTTATTATTTAATAACTATATTTGTGAAAAAAATGTAAAACCTTGTTATAATATTTGAAATATGTAGTTATCAACGACGTCTTTATTCTCTAATGTTTACCGGTAAGTGGTTGGAGCCAATTCAAGCGGGAAAATTACTGATTCGGTTGCCACATGGGGAATGCAACAAAAAGAAATTAAAATATATAAATTAACATCATTACTTTAAAGAAAATTAAGTTCTTGTTTAATTAATCAATAACTTATAAGTAAGTCTGTTAGTCCTAAATTTATTTGATGAAAAAATATTATTTTATCCCAAAAAAATTATTTATCAAAAAAAGTTATTTTTAGCTATTTGCGGGCGTAATATTTGCCGAGGTGAATATTTCCGAATAGTCCAATATTCGGCCGAGGCGAATGTCCGAGGCGATTTCCGGTTATGCCCTAATCCTTTTCCATGACTTCATTTGTTTTATGTTCCTTCAAGTTCCAGCTGATTTTATCCATTCCTCTCCATGTCCACATTTCGAAAGCTTCTTGACAGTCTTCTTATGTCCGCTCTTCTAATGGTAAATGTCTCTACTCCTTATGGCACCGCACTCCATATAAGTGTTTTTATCATTGTTTTCTTGAGATTCCTGTATTGTTTTCCTCTCAGTAGTTCTCTCATTTTTTAGAATGCCTCTTTTTCTGTTGCTTTCCTTCTTTTTATTTCACCTTGACATTTGGCATCTGATGTGATCACACTCCCAAGATAGTTTAAAAGTTGTTTTGTTAATTGATGTATCATTAGTTATGTTTAGTGGTGCATGTGTGACAAGAAGGAATGGCATCACAAGATGGATGTCTTAATACATTAGAGAAATTAACAGAGTCACATATAGGCAGGCAGCAGATAGAGAAGAGAGGGAGAGAGAGAGACAGAGAGCGGGGGAGAGAGAGAGAGAGAGATAGTGTGTGTGAGAGTAAGAGAGGAGAGTGATTGGTGTATGAAGTGGCAACCCCAATTTGCATACGTGCTGTTCCGTTATGAGTTTCATTTTCAGTTTATCTGTATAATTATAGCATCTGTTTCAAATTAGCTGTGGTGTACTGCTAGACAAAACATGGCATGCCACACAGGAGATGTTTACTAGGAATAGATGGTTTCATTATCATCGTAATCATCATCAGTTCCTGATACCAACCATTTTTAAAGCAATAGCCATGAATAAATTATCTCCATTGACATTGGTCATTTAAAGTTGTGTCCATTGCTCCTCAGTGAGGCTCTCTTTCTATGTTAGTCCAAGTTTTGTTAGTCTTCATTTGTTCTGCCTGTCAAGCTCATCCTTTGTCTACCTTAAGTTGTTTCTCTTTCCTGAAAAATTTGCGTGTAGTGTATTTGTGTGATTCGGTCAATCTGCAGTCTCTTGACTTAAAGACATGCTTGAACTTTAAAGCTGTCTTCTGTCATCATTTCTATTTCTTTTGCTGAAATCCCTTCATTTTTATGCTGGATTAGTGAGCATCAAAAGCTTTCCTAAGGTGACTGCATTTTTAACCATTTGATCGTGTGGCAAATGTTAGGTCTTGACAACACGCGTCTCTTGAGTATTTGCACCGACCTTTTCTGTACTATTCAACTTTCTTTCTTTGTGAACCATATTTACTAAGCTGCACTATTGTGGTGGTTGCTGAAAACTGTACGTGCCAGCTTTGGAAGCTTTGTGTTATGGGACCTGCAGAACAAGAACCTTGAAAATGTGGTTGTTGTGGCTCCCTAAAGAAGCAACTGCTCTAGTTCAAGGTCATTAGAGAATTTTTGTCCTATGCCATTATTGTTATTGGAAATTTATTCAGCACAAGGGTAAAGGGTTTGTGTTGATTGTTTATGAAGACAGTTTGGTCTGAATAAGTTGCAAGCCATTTATCTTGTTTAGATAAATTTTTGTCACTTGGCAAATTCATTTCTGTGTTTTTGGATTAATCTTGGTCTAGAGACAGCAACGTTTGCTCATCTTAAATTTTGTGCAGTTGGTTGAAACGTAACAGAAGTTTCTAATATTGAAACACTTGAAGTTTTAGCACTCTAATGCCGTGGGCGTATAAAAAGAAAGCATCAAAAATTGACCTTCCCATCATTAAAAGGTTAAACAATCTTCATGAGGAACTAACGGGTGTAAATTTGGTACTTCATGAGTTCATGAGAAAATCTGATGGCCATCTGGTTGGCATGGCTTCTGATCAGATATATGTGGATTTAAATCCTAAGGACGAGTTATGTTATACTGACGGTTTGTTATTGAGCTGATTGACTTGTAAGATGAGAGGCCATAATGGGATGGTAGGGTCATGTGATTAGAATTGAGCATGAAAGCTGCATTTAGAGAATAATGAAAGCTATCACAGATATCACAGGACCCAGCTGACTGTCGGAGATCACAGAAGAAGATATGATACAACAGGACTGGAAGCTTCTAAAATTGAAGAAAGAAGATACTTGTGACAGAATCAGGTGAAGCAGAAGGATTCGTGTGACTGTCCCTTCCTCTGGGAGGGATTCATTCAAGCCTGAGAGAGAGACAGAGAGACAGAGAGACAGAGAGAAAGAGAGAGCCTGTAAGAGACTGTTTGCTTTCTCAGGTTGTTGATTTGCTGATGTTGGTTAGTGCTTCAACCAAATGATGTACCAACTTCAGGACTATGGTTGAGGACTGTTGTTGATAAGTAAGCGAGTTAACACATTTGACATGCCTTATGTTGAACGGTTGAATAAGGGGAATCATATCATATGCATTATGCATACATGTAATAAATGACCACTTACTCCACCTTACCTCTAGGAATGTGTGGTATGCACTGTACAGGTCATGTTACATCTTGTGTTTCATCATGAAGTTGAACTGACTTACATCAGTGAGCAGTAACATCTTGTCTGTTGCTGCATCTTGTGGCTAGGATATGGCTTATATTTATAGAGCCGGCGCTATTATGTTTTCAGGTATTTTGTAAATATGTTCGTTGCATTGAGCATTCTATATTCAGAAAATATGTTTTGATCTGAGCTTTTTCTTCTTGGTGAGAGAGTGATGATGGCTTAGAGACAGCTCAGTTCCAAGGCAGTTGTTTGTCGACTGATGAAATGTTTGCCAGTAGTTTAACATCCATGGTTGAGTGGCATATATGGGTCACTTAAATAGATTGTCATACATGAGTAAAACATAATTTTAATGAATGAGAAGTCACCATGATCTACCACTCCTTACCTTGTCTTGGCTTTGTTTTTACTTACCTTAACAGGGTGTTTGTCATAATATTTTTATCTGGCTTACCTTGGAATATGTATAGTCTATTGTACTGTATGCTAAGAGGTCAGGGTTCAAATTCTTACCATGAATTTCTTACCCATGACTGACTATGAGTTGCAATAACAGTAGTTAGTGGATGTTTATGCTGTCCATCAGTCTTGGTGCATTGGTCTTCTTGTCCTACTCTATCCTTCCAGCATGCTAATTGTTATTAGCATTTCCATCCAGACCATACTCTCTCTGTCAACAGCTTCAACTAGGGCAGACAGAATCACAGCAAACAACAATAACAAATAAGCTGTGACAAAAGATATTGCCTTATATTCACACAAAATCAACCCCACTGATGATAATATGATTATAACAACTTTAACACCTGCCTATCAAGTACATCTCCAGACTGAGACCCCTCTAGAATCTACACAAGGTACAGAAGTGTCCATAGCACTCCCCTACCCTACAGAAGGCCAACCTCTCCCATCTTGTAAGCTGAGTTGAACTGACATGATGAAAGCATTGGATTTCACAAACGACCAAGAAGAGTTAAGGATCAATTGTATTTATTGTTAGCATCTGTGGTAGCCAAATGGGTGGTTGGCGGCAGAAACGGATGCTGCTGTTGGTGATGATGATGTGTGGCACGGTGGTCGATTGGTTGCAGCTCTCAGTCTGTCACCCGGAGACAATTGATGTGTGGTGACCTTGAATAAGTCTTTCACTCGCTGTTTCCTTGTGGACATTGATGTTCTGTCATAAGGGTCTTCTGTATCTCTTAGCTTTGGATGGTGGGCAAGTGCTATCAAATACAGTTGTATTGTATCAAATGCTTTGTATTTGTATCAAATGCTTTGTATTATATCAAATGTTTTGTATCAAATGCTTTGTATTGTATCAAATGTTTTGTATCAAATGCTTTGTATTGTATCAAATATTTTGTATCAAATGCTTTGTATTGTATCAATTGCTTTGCATTGTATCAAATGCTTTGTAATATATCAAAAGCTTTTTACTGCATCTATTGCAGTTGTATTGAGTCTATTTCAGTTGCATTGTAGAGCGTGGGTGCCATTTGATGGCTCTTTATGGTTGCAGCATTTATGGCCATATTGACATTCTGTAGCATGCAATCTGCAGGACTCTTTCAACTTCAACTGGTTCATGTACACTCATTAGAGAAAGAAAGCACTAGACGTTTGCCTGATGGTCTTTAGTTATAATTAAGGATTAGCCAAAGTATGGGTCATGCTAGCCAACCAGCCAAATCCTGCCAATCCTGTCTGTACTTGTTGTACTATTTGTGTGAAGTATGTGCCTAGGTTTATATACTTAGGCTGTTAGATCAAATACTGAATGACTGAATGGCTATTGTGTGTTGCAATGGACAAAGATGAAATTTTTGTGAAAGTAATGGAAAAATGCTCATATTAAAATAGCCATGATTGAGCTTCAGTGGAAATTGTCACAGACCATTAGCTGTGGCTGTAAGCGCCCTGTGATACAAGTTTAAGGTTGATGTCCTGCTGTTGTTACTGGATTTCTGTATAAGGAAATTCACTGTGCAAGTAAACATGCAAATTCTTTAGATTTATTATGGGCTTTGAATGTGCAAATAAATTGCTGATGAATATGAATATCAATGAATATTGAAAGTGTGGCAACACTTGTGTTCATTATTTAGGAGTAGAAAATCTGAGGTAGTCCTATATAATACATCTGTTTATATACGTGACTAAGAATTTAGAATTCATTTCAAGGTCAGAGCTGGTCAATATGCTTGAAATTTGTGAAAGTGTATACTCTCTTCTGCCTTCATGAAAAGTTTCAGTGATTTGATGTTGTTTATGGTTGTTAAAAAGTAAAAACACTGATTCTACTGGTTGTAAAAGGTCAATTTCTCATTATGTTATTCCTGTGTCACAATAATTGCTGGAAAGATCAATTTTCCCATTTTGCCTTGATTCCATGCATTTTATTACATGCTGGTCGCTAAAGGGTTAAAGACTGCAATTCTGTCCACTGAAACAGTGTTATCATCTATGACTGTTCCACATGTCTACAACTCTTGCTCTGAAATGTCTTTGCTTTAAGGATCTTGTGGATCTGTAAAAAACAATTTGTCTATGACCTGTGGGGTTACTTGTTTTTTGTTGCAGCTCAGAACAGTCAATCCAATGCCTGCTCTGCTTCCTTCACAGTGATTATTTTAAAAGCCTAACTCATGTCGCAATTGATCAGTTGCTTTGCTGTTGTTGTTCACTTGCATCTTTTCAGCCTGTTTTCCTTCTATATGTGCAATAATTTTTGCAGCTCCTCTTTGCACTTTCTGTAGTGTCTCCTTGAATGAAGTATTCTTAACATGACCTTACTAGTGATTCAAGCAAGAGTGTCCTTATGACTGCTCTTATAGGGTCTCTGTTGCTTTTGTATGTTCTCAGAGTAATTTGCACATGGCTGCATGTGTACTCGTACATGAGTAGTTACTTCTAAGACTTGTTCTGTTCAGTATTTTGTTATATCGTTCTTCCTGCATCATATGAAGCGTTTGGTGATTTTTCCTAAGTTTTTCATTTGACTGTATTATTATTATTAATCAGCACTTTATTGCGCCCGTGTCTAATGCTGAGTGCATCAATCAATGGCGCATCAAATCCAACCGTGATCAGGTCAATTCCAGGGGGTCAGTCCATCAAGACAGAGAGACGGTTCAACCGTCCTTTGTATGTGTTAGTATTTGCTGTATGAGACAATCCAAGGAAACTCTGTCCCAACAGTATCTAGTACCTACTTGTTTGTCTTTCTGGTAGTTCACAATACCCCAAGAATCTGCCACAGACTCTTTATTTGAATCCTTCTCCTCTTCCTCCTCCTCTACCATAATGGCCGATCTCTCAAAGCCATGCGTTGCCAATGGCAACACAAGATTTTTCATAAGTCATGTATTTATTGCAAGACTTTTCCTCACCTTTGTTTACACAGATGCTGCTCAAGTGCTTTGTCTCTTCCCAAGTCTAGACTGAATCTCTTTCCCATTGTCAAAGTCATTGATTATAACTGAGCCAGATTTCCCATTCCCTTTTTTTCACATGTTGCACCGTTTGTTACTCTGGTCTTGGTTTTTCCACATCAATCAATAGACCCTGTTTGCTGCTTGCCTAGGTTAGAGTTCATCTGTATTCAGCTTCTAAGCCCCCCCCCCCACCCCTCAACAAGACATTGCCATCCCATGTCAGAATCCCACACCTCATGGCCATCCAGAGCCTCCCTCATAACCATCTGGAGTGCGATGTTGAATAGGTGTGGTGGATAACACAATCATGTCAGAGGCTCAGAGCCCCTTCTTAACAAGATACTTTCTCCTGATAGTACAATATGTACTCTTAGTCTCTTTCTCTGGACAAGACTTTCATATTTTGGACATGTGAACATTGCAAAAGAGTGGAGCTTATACCTGAAGACGGCAAATTATTCAAGGATTCTGGACCAAAAGCTCAGGGAACTGAGTCTGACCTATAGTTAAACAGACCCATAATGGATGGAATTCCAATTCAATTAGTTATTGAGGGGGACATGGGTTGATGCAGAGGGAGTTAAATTGCCCGTGGTATGGTCAGTTCTTGGCATGAGGATGGTTGAACACAAGACCAGTTGCACACTATTCTTCAATCTTCACTTAGTCTCACTGCTCTTTCATCAATCGATGTGTTCCACAGGTTTGTCATCAGTCAATGTATATTTTGTGTAGTAAGAATGCATCCTGTATGTCATTTTGCTTTGTCAGCATAACACATACTTTGCTGGCCATTGAAAGTAAATCATGCATTTTATGATCACTTATTTTTATACACATGCAGCAAAAATCACAAGCTGCAGTGGCTAGAATGGTTGGCCTAGCAAATTCCCTATTTAAACCTTAGCCCAACTTTTGTAAGTTATGACCTCTTTGCAGTCATATTCATTTGAAGAGTCCCATTCCATCACTATGCTGATTAATGGTGTCCTATCCTGCATGGCTATTGACTTCACATGCTATGTTATTTAACACCTGGTGCAAGAATGGCAGTATAGATAAGCCTTACTCATAGTGGTGATAGATTTCACGCCTTGTGGATGAAACAAGTTGATGGAGATTAAGGGGGCTATATGCCCAAACTGGTGCAGAAGAATTTTTGAAACCACACTCAATCTGGGAATCCAATTTGTGTCATGACCTGCCAGGCATGCAATGACATCATGTTACTTGGTTTGTATCTTCTGGTGCAGTGATTTGTTTGAGAAGTGTGGTGCAAGGCAAGCAGAGTGTGAAAATAGATGAAAGTTGAGAAGAAGTGGGAAATCTACCCGTGAGTAGTGACTTGATTAGCATAAAATACTGAAAAAATGAGATATTAAAAGTTTGGAATTCCATTCCTGAAACTTGTATCTGTTTGAAAATCTTACTACAGTGTTTGTTACTAAATTAATCAGGAGCAGTGACCTAAATTCCAGGCCCCTAGGCATAGCAGTCGTGGCCTCTAAACTTTTAGTGGAAAAATAAACTTTTCTGGATTTTGCTGCAGCAGATTAATTTGTAATACCCTTGTAAGTTGACCTGCACCCCTAAAACTTGCTGAACCGCTTGTCATTTGCTATCCTCTGTCTCTCTGATGCCAGGTTTATTACACAAAATTTTCTCATCAAACAGTTGTGATGAACGGTGAATTTATTATGAAATCTAAATTTTAATAAACCTTTTCATACTTGTAAACTGATGTTGAAAGCTCAGGTCTGCAGTTAGGTCAGTAAAACAATTGCCTGTCCTCAGCATAAGAATGTTTGAGTGTCACTGATTTTTACCACTTGTCATAAACTGATTCGATTTATATTTTGTTCACACTATGCAGAATTTGGTAATTCCTACATTTCTCAAAGATTATGAATCTTTACTCAATATGAAGTTGTTTCCTGTCTGAAATGAAGTGGGAATGAACAATAGATGCTAAGCTATGGTGATGTTAGTCGTTGTTGGGAGCAGAATGTAGTTTTATAGATATGATTTGGGATTTAAGTTTTCCATTAAGTGCAAACCCTTTCTCACGTTTGATTGGTCTTTCTTTGCTTATGTCCATTCTTTCTTGCTTCTTTTGTATCTCACTTCTTTCATTCTCTGTTGCTAATGTATTTATTTCAACATTCTTTCCTCTTTCTGCATCTCTGTAATTAGATTTGATTACTTTGAGATGGATCCAGGTTTAATTTGCAGATGCGCCATGACCATCAATTGTCTTGTGACTTTATGACGCTGCTAAGTAATGAGTAGATTGGATATGCACTAATTATCCTTGGCTTGTCATGTAAGAGAATTAGAGAAGTTCGTGGAAAGTGGACTTTTGGAAAATTAGCACCATATATGACATAAAATGAGGATCACTGTAAAAAATGAGAATGTGTTGTTGGATTTCTGATGTTTTCATAAGTAAGCATTTAGCAGAATCAAGCCCACCAGCTATCTGGCGATAATCCAGCTTAACCAAACACAATACACTTATCCTTATCAATATAGAACCATATAGCTCTTTGTGGTTTTCTCATATATGCCTCCAGATGATTGCATACATATATAATTTTTGCAGAGTCAAAGATGAAGGCTTATTGACAGTACTATGTTCCTCTGCATGTGGACAATGTCTGATATCCAACGCTTTGTTTCTATTACCAGCAACACCACTGATATGATGGCCGTCATTAATGAATTGTATTAGGATGAGGATAGTCATTGTTGCATGGCGGTTGTGTTTTCAATACAGCACATATTGTCCTTGTCATCTGCACCCAGAGCACTGTTGGAGAGAGAGATTGTTGATGTTAGAGTAGATTCCACCAGATTTGTGAGCATGCCTTCCCTCCATTCTCTGAACATTCTTCTCTGCCATTATTTTTTGCGTTGCCATTATTACTTTAGCTATAACGAATACACTGATCATACACTGTCGATGGAAAGATGAGAGGGTGAGGCAGAGGACTCGCTGCCTGCCTTCATATGCTCTGGCTGAGATAATTTATTTGCATGTTAAAGTTGGGGGAATATTCTAAATGCATTTTTGCTTTAATATATAAAATACAGGCCCACAAAATTTAGATACTCTTGTATAGGGGCAGGTTTTCCATACAATTTGTCCTGGTTACCACTTTGTTTATCATGGAACAATATGCCTGTGTTTACTAGTAGTGCAGCTGTTTGCAAACCACTGAATTGTCTGAAATCACAAAGGTTTCATGTTGCGTAAATGTCCATGTCCATCATTTTGGCTTACACTTTACGGGATAATTTTTTGAGTGCATCATTATCCATTATTATTGCACTCCTTAGAGTTGTCTTGCTAGGAGCTTAACCTGAATAGTTTGTTCTGTAACATGTTTTGAAGAAATTGACACATACATTACATTGTGTGGCAATGCATTTGCCAATAAGATGCTATGATACATTGAAATGTTGACAGTTTTCTGTATTATAGGGTGACTTTAAAATTGGCCTCTGTTTTAGCATGTTTATCTCTGTGACTGGATGTGGGCCTAATTACCCCTGTTGACCAGATTGGTATAGGTGTGTCAAGTTTGTGTGTTTTGTTTGAAAGTCTTACATAGCCTTGACCCCAGTTTTATGCATATCTAGTGCGTGAGAGTGACACCAAACTTGTAACCCAGTAATTAATTTGTAATTAGATTCATGTCTATGACCTTTAAATTGAAGCCATAGAGGCAGGCTTTCATGCACCAATTTGACTTTCAGCTAACATAATTTCTTATTTTTCCTTATTGTCAAATGGGAGCTCTTAGTATTCTTCTGTTTGTTGGCTTTTGATATTCAATGGCTGTGTTTGCGTGGGGTAGTTTTCAATGATTGTGTTGGTGTGGGGTGGATCATCTACAGGGTTAAGTGTTCAAGTGACCTGCCAGCTGTCATTTCTATATGGCTATAAGTATATAAATATTGTGAGTTGTTATATACACACTCCTTGTGAATCGAGTTGTATGGCTCTACAAAAGTAGGTTTATGTTTGGAGGGGGAACTGCTTCTGTGCTAAGAGAAAGAAATAGGTTGATACAATGATCTGAGGTGTATAATTAAGCAATGCATACCTGTATTTATTATTCTATTGTACATATCTTTCAAGAAATGATTGTCAAACACATTTTTATGGGTGTGATTTGTGTCTTCTTTCCACTGAAGTTTCCTGTTCATGCTGTACTAGGTCATTCCAGGTGCTCATAACTCACTAATCCAGTGCTTTGTCCAGCCTTGAGACATTTCAGCAACAGCCTTAGACATTTTCTGTTTGTGTCTAAAATGTTTCGTGTTTGTTGATAGTGAGAAGGGGATTTTGTCCCAAATGCACTGGTTCAGACTGTCTGACACTGAATGTGTGTTTGGCTTCTCCATACGTTCTGTTCACCTGTTTCTGCCAATCACAAATTGCACCTTTGTAAAATAAAGGTGTGGGTTGGCCACCTGTCTGTTTTATTTATTTACTTAGAGGAGTTAAAAAGCGCCACTTCAAGACCATCTACTCAGCCCTGACCAAATAGGACAGTTTTGAAGTTGGTATAGCACATGGTGGGCACTAGGCAAAGAGGGAGAAGGAGTCTATTTAAGGCTGCAGGCCAGTCACCGAGAAGGTACGGCACTGCCTTGTGAAAGTTCGAGAGTGAGGGACAAAAAACTTGTTATGTAAAGATGAACCAAGGGAGAAATATGTTGGACACCCAAGGTGGAACAGCAGGTACTTGGGAGCTGATCACTTTACACAACACAATACCAATGCAGAGGCCTTGTTGGTTTTGGTATTTAGGATGATTGTCTTGCCCTGTTCCTATAAGGTTGTTGCTTTCTGGTTTTTCTGGTTTTTCTGGTGATTCTTTAAGCTACTTCTGTGAATTTTGTCACTTTGTGAATTACATTGGTACATTGTGGCACACCTCTTAAGATTAGGTTTCAGTTTCTACAAATGTGTTATGTCCATTTAGAATTAGAACATTTTTCAGGTCTAATGTTTTAGGTATAATATTTCTGACCTAATTCGAATCCTTGTGACTTTTGTGAGTTTGTCTTGAATTTCTTTTCTCTGTTTTGAGGACTGTTTGAGTTTAGATCATTGTTTAACATTTCATTGTTTCTTTCTGTTACAGAACACACCAGATCCCAGCATTCCCGATATGAGGTATGTTTCTGCATTCATGTATCCATTTTTTTTATAAGATCTGTAGATGGTACATGGCTTACGGATACACGCATGTGTATAATTGTGTATGTTTCCTGCATGAATGATTTGGCAGTTGAAATTGTTCACTTTGGTTTTACATCTGCTACAGAACTAAGTTTGCAAATGATTGTTTTAATCTCCAGCTGTGCATTGGGTTTTAACTGTTAATGAAAGGGATATTGAACTCTAATATGAATCATAATTGATGAGCAGGGTAGGTAATTGATGGTAGACCTGGCCTATGTAGTCTGCAGTAGGCACAGTATATTGAGTTATGGTGCCTATATGTGTGTATATACACAGGGTGTGTGTGTATATATTTAAAAATTACTAGAACATGGACATTGTTTACTTTCTAAATGGATGTGAAATGTGACTTGGTTTTCCTATCTTTGCTAATGAGGATCAATGGCTCCTGGCTTAGGTTTGACTTTCAGTCTCTTGTTGTGTGAAAAAGCACCAAGCTCTATTATAATATCTAGAACACATACAGACATTATTATAATTATTTATCACATTTGTAACCGTGCAAGGCTACACACCAAATGTGAATCAGAGGCACTGATAGTCAGCCTCCAGGTAAATACTTAGAATATATGTGGCAATAAGCATATCCAATGTGGTCTCTGACTACGTTTTTTAAGTATTCTGTTCATGTCTTGAGGAATGGTCCTTCCTTTCAGACTTTTAATTTCATTGTTTTTTGGTACTTGGAGACAAAACTGGCATTTGAGATATTCAGCACTCTTTATATATTCAGCACTCTTCAGATATTCTTTCCAATGTGTAGTATATTGTATTGTGTTGCATGTGATCAGAGAGTCATGATAGCCAGACATTATTAACCCATTTCTTAATAGGGGGAAGCATAGTATTTTTTGGCTCAATTATGTTTCTTAATCAAACTTCTTAACATTAACCAGTCAAAAAAAACTAAAATTTGGGGAACTTGAAAACAATCTTCTCAAACTCCCTGAACTAGAAGTTCAATTAATCAATTATGTACACTAAGATGCGTTTCACAGTTGGCACTGTCTGTCTGTCTGTCTGTCTACTGTCTGTCTTTCTTTCTGTCTGTCTGTCACAGTGCTGTGTAAGGCACAACTTTCCAATAGCAGAGCAATGACACTTGCAGAGACAGCTTGGTGTCTGGTGCTGGAATCAAGTTATTTTAAATATTGACTCGGCCACTATGGAAATGATGTCTGCTCTTAGCAATGGTTTATGCTGTCACAATTGTGCTTGAGCTTATATCCAGTGAACCCTGGACAACCTGATGCTGGGTTGCATGATTTAAAGGGTAATAATCTTACTTTTATTGCCCTAACAGACTTTCAATAGATATTGACTGCAGATTCTTCTTTTTACCTTAATTTATGTCATTCATGGCTGCATATTTAAACAAACTTAATAATGATATCCAGTTGGTAAACTGCTGTGGTTGACTAATGCTGCTGGTGCTGTGACCAGGATCTTGAACCCCAGTGCAACCAGCACCTCATTTTGGGAGAGGCTGACTATTTACCCACTGAAAGTGACTTGGAAACCAATGCAGCTCTTTGTTAAACTGCTAAACAACTGTTTTTATTTTACTCCTACATAAATAAATACATGTACCCACGTGATTTTTTAGCATTTTATAGCAGAAATATGAGCACTAAGCAGTCTTACCCAAATGATGTTTACTTTGGATTTGATATGATGTAATGATTCCTTAAGCAGAAAGTTGGTATGAAAGTTTGCAGGAATCATGAGACTACAAAAGATATGTGGATGTGAGATGGAAATATTGACTCAGCCACTATGACGAGATGAGAGTAACCTAGGTGTATATAAGTAACCTCTCTTTACCCCAGCCTTCTTAACTGTAGACAGAGCTTCATTGAGCAGGGATACTTTTCACAACAGTTTGGTAACAGAGCCTGCATGTTATTGAATACTGATACCTTAGGCAGATTGAAAACTCTTACAGAAATCTCAGTTTCTCACCCACTGCCATCCTCAGCTCTTTCCACCTCTTCATTTGGAATAAATGAGTCGACCTCCCAAGACGAAAGAGGATCACCTGTGGTGTGATCTGTTTAAAGTTGATTTGTGAATTGATGTATCTTTAGTTATATTTAGTGCTGTACTCATCATATCAACATTTACTTGTGTTATGGTGCTTTCAAATATGTGTATGATTGGTCTATACAACGTTATGCAAGTGCATTTGTCAGATGCAATGATTAAAGGCTACTCACTTACTTGGGTTTTTTGCATTGCGGAAAGAGTGTCTGCTGATCGGATGCTGAGCAAGTCTTTCACCCTGCAAATGGAGTACTTCCATTTGGTCATGCATGGTACAGTGTTCTGGAGTAATTCCTTCTCACTGGAGTTCTTTATTGTTTTGCCAGCAACGACTCAGAAAATTATTCAGCTTATCTACAGAACTTTGCAGCACTTTAGATCCATATGTTAGTCATATTTCAGTACCTTTGAGAACTGATAAAAGATGCTATTTAAATATTCAGATGAGTATATTACATATATATTTGTGTGTATATATACATGTATATATATATATAATATATATATATATATATATATATTATGCATGTGCATAAAAATACATGCATGCATGCAAAATGCTTACATATATGCAGTATATATTATGTGGTATTTACATGCACGTGTTTCTAGTTTATACAGACATGCTGATAAATTCATATGCACACACATTAAAGCTGTACCGATATAAAAATTAAACTGGTATCGCCTACAACCAATTATTAAAATAGCTGATGCTGGCTATTGGCCTCATTATTTCATTATTTACCGATTATTTCATTATTTACTGATTATTTCATTAACAATGCTCTGTTCTTAAACATTAAACTACTAAATTGTAGTGCAAGAATGTGTTTTACTGCTTGCGCTCACCGTGATGCAATGGTGGTTGGGTGCACTTGGTGATTGTCAAATACTACAAATAAAACCTGGCTCTGTCATAAATATATATATATATATAATTATTCAGATGATATTTTTTTATAATCGGTAGGGATTATTTCTGCCAATATTGAATGGTATCAGCGTTATGCTTGGTTTTAGTAATTATTAGCACTGCCTTATTTTACAACATCACCAATTTATCCAATATGGTGGGATAAGTTGAGGCCGTTAGTTTTAAGCAAATTCAATGAAAGTTCATGCACTTGGCCATTGCTGATAGTTCATGATTAGCAATCTTAAATAAGAAATATGTGCGAGATAAAATGATTGGTATTATTATCGTCAAGTAGCATAATGCTCAATTTTGAAGAGGCATTGTGGATGTCATTGATTTAAATTAAAAATGGTAGTGGACCTAAGTTGGACCATGGAGGAACACCATATCTTATGATTTTGAATTTGGAGGTGGCTCCATTACAACTAAAACTTTGAAGTCTTCGATCAAGATTGCTCTTAAACCAGTTAAGTTGTATTCTCTAATCCCATGAATTTCAGGTTTACTCAGGAGTATCTCTTGATCCACGGTGTCGAAAGCTTTGGCCAAATCAATAATATTCCCAATGAGAGCTCATGCCTATTAATGGCTATAGAGATTGTATCCTGTGGACTAATCAATAAAATGGCAGTGGAATACCATGATTGGAAACCGTGTTGCAGGGTATTGAGAAAATTATTTTGATAAACATGATTATTTAGTCCACTATGTATTATTTTCCCCAAGAGTCTGGCAAAGTGTGATCAAATCGATATGGTATGATAGTTTGAGGAGAGAGTAGGACTACTCTATTTAAATATGGGTATAACCATGGTCATTTTTTATGCATGGGTAATGGGTATTGTTGCAGTGGGGAGTGATGTATTAAATTTTCAGCTAGCTGTGAAGCTAGTATATTCGGTAGTGGGCTAAACAATACAAGGATCAATATTATCCATTCCTGGACTATGAGTGATATTCATTGTCCGGCCAAGCTGCATAATATACTCAGGTGAAGTGGGAAGTTGGAAACAACCACTTCTGAAGTGCAATGCCTTTCATCCAAGTAATGAGAGTTCTGGATCCGGATAGGACTTTGTCTGCTGACCAACGTTTACACAAAGTCATTAAATTTATTGGCAATTAAATTCGGATTAGTAGCCAAACTATTATCAATAAGCAGTTCGGCAACCATGTTGTCCTGAATACCAGATTTGATTAATGATCTTATGATACTCCATTATTTACTCTTATAATATCTTTTTTAAATTGTAACTAATTTCAGCAAATTCTTAGGCTTAATACCAGAATCAGTTCTATTTCATTCGTTCCTTTCTAAAATGCATTCGGATTCTTTGTAACTTTTGTTTTGTTAGCTTTAGAATGGTTTTAAGTAAGTGATGTACAACTTTGTTTTCTTTTTGCAAATGTTAGTAAGCCTAATGACATCCTATGTTGCGTGAAGCCAGCCTGGTCTATCTGACAATGGGGCACTAATTGGAAATATTTATCATACCTAGACTTAACCTGCCTGTGACCGACAAACATATTTGACTCTGTAATGTGACTAATTGGGATGAGACTCCAAGAGTCCCCTACACATTCAGTACTTACTGCTCTTATTTAAACTTTTATTAAGGTTCAAGGTCAAGTTCATTGTTTATATGTGTATTATTTACCATATAATAGTCTGACAAGACAAAATTAGTGCTTTACCAAATGTCAAGTCTAGAAATGGGCATGTTAACTAATTGCTAGAGTGAACACTGTCATGAGTTGTGCTGAGTGTATAATCCTTAATGAATAGTTTTAAAAGCAGCTATCACAGACAGTTGGTTGTGTTAAATAGACCAATTCTTGCTGTCATTATATTAGGTCTGTTCATAAAGTTGCATTTGGTTCTCTGAAATAGCGCGGCTGATGCTAGGGTCCTGTGGGGTCATATTTTGTATTTAAAAGATAACTGTGGATGTGGAAGCAACACTGGCTGTCAGTAGATGTTGACGGTGAGCGATAGTTTGGTGACAAATTCATCAAATACCATGGAAAAAATATTTGGATAGCCCAAAAGTAGCACCAGCCGATGCTATGCTGGGGTCCCTGAGGACCCCAGTTGGTCACTTGAGGGTTTAACTGATCAATGAATAGGGAGTGTGCTGAGTTGGTGTCACAAGCATTACAAACATCAAGCATTTTAAATAGATTGGAGGGCATAAAGTAATAGCTGACACACTGGCATACTGAGCTGAGAAATATCTTCCTGTATTCACCTAAGGTTGAACCTCTTTCACTAGGTGTGTCATTGGTTTAATCTAATGTAAATGTAATGGGCACCTTGCATGGCGGCTGACAGTTTAATTTGACGCCTGTTAAAAAATGTATGTCTAATTTTTCTGAATTTATGCAGGTTACTATTGGCAGGTGATCTGACACGTCACTGATAACTATTGGACACAGTCCGAGTCCAGTTATTCGTGTGATTGTTTTCAATTTATTTGGGTTGTCGGCAGTAATATTAGTGGGGCACCACTGGGGCAGTATATACGTTGGAGAAAATGATGGGAGAACATTAGGTTAATGAAATCTCCCAGTCACTGCATGGTCATCAAATTTGAGCAGATCAATATTAAAGTCACCAGCCAAATAAAGTTGTTTCTAATGATTGAACAAGTTGGTTAAGCTTTGATTTGATTCTTCATTAAGATCTTCCAGGCACAAGCCGAGTAGTCTATAAATTACTCCAACTGTATCATCAGAGTTCTTACGTAGGGAAATGCTAATAAGTGGACTCGTATGTCTGATGCTGCATATTTGAATGGGGGACAGCTAATCGGAGAGTTAATGATTTTTTATAGACATACCAACCCCTTTCAGTTGAGCAGGTTTGCTCAAAAGCAATAACTTGGAAGGATAACTAAATTATTCAAGCTTTACATTAGCCAGGTTTCTGTAACTGCTGGTTTGCCAGCATGTAATTGGGAAAGTGGTAATTTTCATTCACCCAGTTTGGGTTGGATGCTCCTATGGTTAGCATGCAGAGTAGTGTATTTTTTAAATTTGTGAGTTATTAGGCCAGTCACTGTTGGAGCGATATTCTTAGAGGAATGGTTTCGGATTAAAATAATGATTCCTATAAAAATCAAGATCTTTGTGTCCTCTTCTCCAGGAAAGAAATCAAGAATGGGGTAGGTCCTTCCTTTATCAAAGTTAGCATTAGAGGTGTCATTACTCATACTGGAATTTAAACTGTCTGTGTCACTCGTTCTATTTAATGGAAACCACTTGACATGAGGAGCACCATAGCTCCTTCCTATTATAAACCTCAGACCGCAGGCTATCTCTTCATGACAATCAGTATGTTAGGACTTATTGCAAATGTTGTTACATAACGTAAAAGCTAAATACAGGCTATTATCTGCAAGAGGTTAATTATATAGTTTTCAGTTTGGTTCTCCATGGCATTACTGAGCCAACTCCATGCGGCCGTTGGATTACCTAGATGCAAGGCTGCCCATGATAAATGATAAATGCCACGAGTCTAAGTCATCTAACAGCAATTTAGCTGACAAATTTAAATCCCAATCTAGGAGGTACACAGTTTGATGAATAAATGCCAACCATGGAATAATTGACTTCCAGGTGCACATCCTGCATCCACCTGCACTCCAGTTCCATCTGTTGATGACAAGAGATCCAGTCTGATTAGAAGCCACTGTTTTCTTCCTGATGAAGCCACACGAACTGTCTCTTCTCATTTTACTTATCTCATTTCGCTATCCATACCGTGTGTGCCATTAGAACAATTTTCCCTACTTTTATTCTCCTATTTACCTGATCTTGTTTACTTGGCAGAAATTATGTCCAAACAACTCTGCATATTATTTACATTTGACTGGTTCCAACGATGCATTGCTGAGCTCTAATGATTTTTACATCACATTAGCTGCATGTTTACCATATTGTGGAATGTAAATATGTACATGATGTAACCATTTGAACAGCGGCACAATGCAGATAATCTATAACTTCAGTTGCTTATAATTTTTCTTGCTTGATTTAATATTTTACCATGCATTAATTAACACATGCCATTCGTGACTCAAATGTCAATGCTGTTGACATTCATAATATTGGCTATTTAAAGCAGTTCCTTTATGTGCAATTCTTCTGCTTCACTTAGTTTTGGATCATAAATTCCGCAGATGAAGTTGTTTACCAGAATATGCGTCATATTACGTTGACCTGTGTATACTAACATCAGTTGCATGCCTGGTCTAAACATATATTTAGAGACATGAACATTTTCAATGCACTTTCATTCGAATTTGGATCCAGCACAAACACCACATTGCTGTTTAGTTCTGGACCACAATGGTTGTGGCTGGTTACCAAACACTTAATGTCTTGGGATAGTCCCTTACTGTATTGGTGTCCTAGGATGTATGTTTGTCAGCAGTTCATTATTTTCGGTGTCCTGCTCTTTTTGCACATTCTTTTTGTGTAGTAAATTGAGGTCAACCATAATAGCTCTCTGGCGATCATTAGGTTCTCTTGCAGACAGGATGCTATTGTTTTCAAGTGAACCTGAAAATGTGGTCTCCATTATGCCGACCAAGGTGAGTGGGATAAAGACAGACCCATGTGCTTAGGAAATTGTATCCCATCTATCTTATTAATGGCTGTTGTGGTAGATCTGTGATGAAGACAGCCGCTGATATTCAAATGAACTGTGTAGTTCAGAGTGAAGACAGCTCCTCCTGGCTGCCAAGATGTCTAACTTTTCCTGCCTTTGTTCGAGTTTGCCACCACTTTTCTGAAAAGCTTTTCTTACGTGATCTATACACTATCCTTTCATTTGTTAAAACAGTGTGGACCACATTGTATTTGGATCCAGCACAAAATCGCATTTGTTTAGATCTGTTTTGTAGCTACGTTTAACGCCTTCAAGAGGTTCTCTTAAGGCGCTATATAAATAGCCTAATATATACATACAATACATTGTCTGTGTCTGCTATTGGAAGAACTAACTGCCTACACTAATTTCGATATTTTCAAGCATTGTGTGGACATTAGTTGTTGAGCATAAATCCATACTTTTAACCAATTCCATAGAGAGACTTACTATATTGCTTGTTATGTCTTCTTAATTATTTATACAGTTTTTTATATTTTATCTTGTAAATTATCTCAAGATTGTCAAGATTAGGCGTCATTTGTACTTTATTATGCTAGTAATAGTTATGATAATGATAGTAATAATATTAGTAATATTGATAATAATAATAATTATTACTATAATAGAACTTGTAGTTATGATAACAATGACATCAATGGACATTTTCTGAATAACAGCCCTGCTGTTACAATGGCTAAGTTCAGTTTGAATGGATTGCATGTTTTGAAATATTGAGATCGATAGAGTTGGCTGGTATAAGCGATGCAGTCAGAAAGCTTCAGATCTGTTATTTTTACATATACTTGAGAACCGGTCACTACCAGAAATATCACAAATGATTTTGCAACATGCATACACTTAAATGTTGCTAATATTTCTAATAGCTCTATGCAACAGTTGTCATGGCTTTATAAGACACTTTTGATGGGTGCTATATAAATGATGTTAATCAAGAGATGATTAATCAGTTGCGGTCATTGTTGCAGCTGTCACGGCCTATTTACCTGCTGATGATTGTAGTTGGCATGTTGACACAGTCAACTTTTGAAATCGTTTCTCTGCTGTTTAATGACCAGAAAGGATCGATTTGTTGAGCACTAACAGTGTTGTATCTGAACGCATTCAACTAATGAAGGAAGGCTCATAACTGCCACCAATTGGACAGTCATTCTATGAACCCAGCGACTAAAACCAAAGCATGTAAAGTTGGACAAATGACTGAATCAGTTCCAAGACTGAAGTGTTCAGTGGTGACAGGGTTGAAGGGACTAGCTTGGATGCAGGCTAGAGGTAATGGTAATTGCAAATTTGTATAGCACAGCCTCAAGAGAGGAACATCAGAGTCTATTGTAATTTATTGAATTCTATGGAGGCCTTTCTAGGATAAGAATATTTATCCACTGACAGCTTTGGTCTTCCAGTTTAGGTGATTTTATTAATAATTTATTATTATTATATATTGCTAATGCTACTATTTTATTAGACTGTGCTTTATACCCACTGATGAATGTTGCCATACTGGTTGTCTTACTGGTTGTCTTACTGGTGTCTTGTGCTTGCTGTTTTAGTGTTGTTCGGTTTGAGCCACCGGTCTTAGACTTCAACGAACAGTAAGCAAATAGTTTACGATTGTAGTGTCCCCAGTGTATTAGTCCACATAAGAAACATTTGTATAGCAGGTCAGTCAAGTCTAGTCTTCTAATATTTGACTGTAGTTTAATTTTAAAGTGGTCAATTCAATAGGCAGAATTTAGTTATACATTATACATATATATATAATATATATGTATACATTGTGAACTCTGATGAAAATTATTTATAGCCGAGTGGACACTATAACACTGCTTCCCTGCACGTGTTTGAGTATTGTGGAGCATTTGCTGATGTGGTGGGAAGGCTGGTTCACACATTTTGCCTGACAACAGGTACACTAATTGTGGTATATTGACTGGCAGTCATTTCATGGCTGTATTGTGCTACAAATGGTAGGAGAGAAGAGATCACTGATGAAGACAATAAGAGAACGACAAAAGTGATGGATTGGACACATACAAAGAGGCGACTCCTTACTACAAAACGTCATCGAGGGAAAAATGAAGGGAAAAAAGACCAGCGGAAGACCTAGAACAATGATCCTGGACTGGATGATGGAATGGGGCGGCTACAAGAGGATAAAGGAGGAGGCCCAGAACAGAGAGAAGTGGCGACATTGGACATGTGAACCTTCCGAAAAGGCAGAAAACTATAGAAGAAGATTGTATTTACGGATTTCTAGAGTGCCCCTCACGATACAACCTAATCAGAAGCGCTCCCAGTGCAAAAGCCCACAGGGAAAGTGCGAGTATGGGCAGAAGTACTGGTAATGTACGTGTAATTTGTAAGTACATATTTATACTGCACCTCTTCAAGTAGATGCATCATAGGCACTTCCAATATCAGTACAAAGCACTTGCAAAGAGAATGAAAGCACTCTTGGCACCTGTTATGAAATATAGTGGCATAGGGAGGAGAAGGAGGAGGCTGGCTGACTTACAGATTATATAGAGACCTGTTCTAGAATAAAGAACTCTGCCTTGTGATTGCAATAGCGGCATTGATTATAGACCACAGTGACAGCGTTTTCCACACCAGTGTCTGTATTTAACGGGCCTTAGTTTTTAGAGAGTGCGGTGTACTGAGTTAATCCATGCGAACAATACTGAAAGAATATATCATATTTGTGGTCTCATCCATTGATGAGGTGTACCAAAAGGCATTGAGGCTGACTACAAAAGCACTCGAACTGATATATGACCCTCTGATTAATTATTCAATGGGCTATTCAATTGCATAGCTATCTTCAGTTGGATTTTCTTACCCCTCTAGTGTAACTGTTGACCTTACAAGTCACATACACATAAAAAGCAGAAGCTGGATAATTTTACTGAATTGCTTAGTTTTGAGAACTTAGCTATTTCAGTGCAGAATGAACTGAAGGGACTAGACCAAGAAAGCAGCAATCCTACTTCTTGATGATGATGAGTTCTTTGCCCATAGGCAGGTCCATTCATTGGCTTTTTATGCCACCTGAAGATGAAATGCTTGCCTCATAGACAGTTATGGGTTAGCAGTTTGTCCAAGGTCGCTACACTGTGGCTTGAGGTAGAGCTGAGCCTGCAACCATCCGGTTACAAGGCGCAGAACATACCGCAACACCACCGCATCCCTACTGCTTGTGGAACAGAAATCAGTGTTAGAACTTTATTAGTACTCTTTGAGCCCAAAGTTTTATCATTTATGATAAACCTATTCGGAGAAGATGAAAGCTATTATTGTCAATTGGTGTCTGATAATGGAATAATAGAAGCAGAACACTGCCAGAGATAGTAAGACCTTACTTTCAAATGGTTAATTAACTCCAGTTTGAAAAGAATGCTAGCAGAACAAAACTGCTAGAGACCAATGCCTAGTAGCAGGTAGCATCACTTTAGCTCATAAAGGGCATTGTTTGTTATTTGCTGTGTATCAATTATTTCAGCAGTTTATTACTAGTAAAAGAGTACTTAAGAACAGTGTATGAGAACAGCAGAGACTTATGAATATCACTGTCGGCTGTGGACTAGAATTCATTGGTTGGTTCTGCGTGTATGCGTTGGCCCACCATTGGGGATGCTCTCAGCGTATACTGTGCATTATCTTGGTAAGTGCTGACAGGCCAGGACTATGCTGGACAGATAATACAAACGAGGTCATAAAATCACTTGGACTGACACTAAGGGAGCATTCGTGATGACATTTGACATCACGTGGGCCTCTGACCAGGTATCTTTAAGGGATGCTATATAAATTTTAAATTACATTACATTACTTTAGTTGCCGTGAACTATACATTGTGAGCTGACAATTGGTTGTCGTGTATTTATAGGCCTGTGGGAATGCCCTACATGGAACAAGTGACTGTGCAGAATCTCGATACACAGACAAGTCTACACCTCTTGTCAATATCTGGAAGCACGCTACACTTTCACTGTTCGTTTTTCCAAGACAAGGTACGGGCATCGTATCGCATCTTCTGCATTTGTCTTGATCACAAATGGCTATTAGCTGTGTCGTATACGATGCTGATTATGATCATTTTTCAGAAGGCTAATGAAGTTCTGTCGGTCAAAGAGGACTTACCATGGTTTGGACAGGTAGTGAGAAAAAATGCCAGATGACCGAATCCCACACAATGTTCGTGCAGGATTGAAAGGAGACATTCTAAATGCTGACAGGCCAGGACTATGCTGGACAGATAATATAAATGAGGTCATAAAATCACTTGGACTGACACTAAGGGAGCAATTGACTTGACAAATGACCAAGGACAATGGAGGTCATTTATTCGTACTCTCTCTGCCAAATGGCAGGTGTCAGGAACTGATGATCGTGATGATGATTAAGTTCTCTGTCTCTGGTAATGTTGCCAAGATTTTTTTCTGGAGACAGTCTCCAGTTGTCAGAAGATGAGAAATTGTGTAATAAAAAAATAGTTGGGACGATATCCACAGAAGTGGATTCTGTTGTGGGTACGTTTTTATCAAGATATTTGTGTTGGGCATTTAAATAAATCTCTTACAAAAGGCAGCACTTGCGGCTTAGTTAGAATGACTTGCCATGTCAATATGAGGAAGCATCAACAAGGAACACAGCACTGTGGACATTGTCAAAAGCACACAGGTGCAACAAACTTTTATTCTGCTTTTAATAGCATTATTTGTAAATATTCAACGTCTCCATGTCAACCAACGACACCCACAGCCGTCGTCCAGTCACCAACGGCTTTTGACTTTCCCTGCCAATGAAATGAAATCTAGACAGTGCCTTCAGTTTTTAATTATGCGACAACACATTTTTTGAGCCAGACAGTTGGATCAGGTGACATCAAGTACTTTGAGACCCACAGGGTCTGCTGGCTTAAAATACATTGCGGGTGAAGTGTATATGTTCTGTGTTAACTTATGAATCCATCTTGGTCTTTCTGCTTCTTACTGTGAGAACTGTCTTTGTATATCCACAAAAGTATGTCAAACTCTTATATGCCTGATGCTCTATAGGACTGGTATCTGTATGAATACTTTGGTAGAACTCATCGTAAGTCGCTTCTCTGTCAGTGGTTGAAATGTCTTAACAGTTTTTACTCTTGTCACATGGAAAGTTCAGATTGGTTCATTTCTGTAAGAAATTATCTAATCAAATCAATTCAGTGACATTCTTATCGGTATACCTGATTCATCGATTGATGTTCAGCAAAGCCTATATAATTCCGAGAGAAAATAAAAGCCAGTCTACGGTTTGTAGGCATTTATTGATCAATGTGATTACATCTTTAGAAATTCCTTTTTATTCAAAGGCATATAAATAACCTTAATTCCAGCTGGTGATTATTTTGTCATAGCAAGCACAGGCCTAGCAGTTTCTCTTTTAATTTTGATTGTTTCTCTTGATGGCATGTGTGATCCGGCCATTTATTGTTTAATGTTCTGTTGAATACTCTCTGGTACAGTCATGCCATAAAATTAATGGGCAGCCTGATAAGGATCTCGGTGAATAGATTAGTACCAGCATGATCATAGTCGTCAGGAGATGATAAGCCTAGCAGTCGTTTTGTTGATATGGTTTGGTTTGGCTTTTGCAAAACCTAAGAATTGGTTTAGAGAAAATCAATGGCATTGTAGAAATGCTGGTGATGGTAATAGATTGAGTCTGGCCAATCACAATGAGCGTGATAGATGGCTGTTTGTCGTGTTTTCATCATCTTGTAGTTCTGGCTGCTCTACTTTGGCCCATTTTCGTTTTTCTCTGGCATCATATTTCAAGCTTTATCTCTCTTGTCTGTCGTAAGTTACAGTGCTCTGCAGAATTTGGTAAATATGCTAATGAGGGGTACAGGTTTTAAATATTTTTGAGAAATGTAGCATTTTATTTGGAGCTGCTATATTTTGGTGTATATTGTATGAATTCTTAATGCATTAGACCATGAAGAGTTGTAGACCCTTTAATCATATTGTTATAGTGGCTTCCTTTTATATGATCTTATAATCCTTGTCACTACTAGCAACCGTCATATTGTCTAGGTCCCATTATTTTTGATTGACCAGCATGTCTTGTGCTGAAATGATGCCTGTCCTATTGTCAAGATCCTTTTTGATTGACCATCGTGTTGTTCTGAACCGATGATTGTCGTATTGTGTAGAATCCATTTGATTGATTAGCACGTTGTTCTGAACTGTTACTTTTAGTATTGTCTTGGTCCCATTTGATTGAAATCTGTGACCTTCTATTGTTGCTTTGAGCTGCTCTGTTCTGGGTGTTTATTAATACTGTGAAAATGTTATTCTATCACTCCAGTTCAGTTTATTTTACACTGCTCATCATCTCAATCATCAGCAACATGGAAAATTTGCCATGCACCGATATGATGGAAATTTATATATGTATATATATATATATAGATATATAATGTATAATATTGTATAGATATGTATGTATGTTTACATGTGTAATTGTGTATTGAAAGTTGTGCGTTAAGACGTGATGATGCTGATCATCAGCAGCATCACCATCGTCTCTATGGTTGTTATCATCATTATTGTCATCATAAGCATTGTACTCAGTATGGTATTCTGGATCCTATTTCAGTTGAGCACTATTGTTGTTGTTGTCTGCATGTTATTTATCTGGGCTTTGGTCATGCGTTGTGCTTTGTTGGGGAATATCAGTGTTTTTTATGACATGCTGTGAACGTAATCAATACGGTCTGAGTTAGGCCGACCACCGCAAAGGGAGGGGATCCCGTGTGACTTTGCTTGTGATGTTCCAATGATTTGCTGGGCAGTGGCCTGGCTTTGTGTGGGCCATTCATTGGGTTTGTTGTGCCTGTGCTTCGGCTGTGAACAGGTCGGAACAGGTCTGCTGCTAGACTCATCGTCGTCGTCTTCTAGGTAGAATTGAGAATGGTTCTGCTGCAGTTGCTTGTAACCAACAGCCTGCTTCTTCTTCATCAGCTGTGATCTGCAACGGGTTCGCAGGGCATTCATAATGAACGAAACTATATCCACGTCTGTGCCTCTCTTCCCGGCTTCTCTCTCATCCGGTGGCATTTGCAGCTAATTTGGAGCAGCAGCTAAAATGATGCAGATCAAGTTTTCTCATTTCAACAATCGTATATGCAGAATGGCAGCAGATATGACAAGATATTTAGTTTCTCTATGTCTAATGCTGGTAATGTTAGCATGTTCATACTTCAGTATTAAGCCCAATGCTGTTCTTTTGAGATCCTAATGTCACCTCTCTTATCCTCTTTGACCTAACTCAACTTGCTTCCTATACTTCTACGTACAAACAGCTAAAGTCTGGTAGTACATAGCTATTAATTCGCCATTCAAAGTTTGCAAATAATTCTTCTTTCTTTTAAAGCGCCATAAACCAGTGTTATGCTTCTACTCAATTATTTCAACGCTTTCATTGCAATCCACTATACTTGTATGTTGTACACAGTTCAAATGACTACTTCAGCAACTTTACTTTGGCATCACACGTGCTCAGTGCATACACGTCTCTGGACGACTTGCTATGTATAGATTTTGAATATCTGTTCATCTAAGCGCATACACTGATGCTTCATACATACATACTCCCATACATTCATATGTGTATGTATATGTATATATATATAATATATATATGTATATATGTATATATATATATAATATGCATAGAAGATATGTTCTCACCTGCAGAACAACGATTTAGCAAGGCTTAGCAATTTGAAAAATGACCAAAAAAATTTGAGATAATTTGTTTGCATCCATGGCCAACAATGGCTGACATCAGGAACTGATGATGATGATCATCATCATTTCATTTAACTTAATTCTGAGTTACTGACCACTATGCTGTGCAGAATATATATCCTACAGAGCTTTTTCTCTTTCCACCCTGAACACTCTTCTATTGTTTTGCTTTAAATGCAAATATTGAGTCTTGATGGTAAACTGCTCTACTGCATTATTATGCTGTATTTTAGACATATGCAAAGCTCCCCTCTCCTTGTGTGATTAGGTCAAGAAGTGCTTCCTAGCTGCTCTGGAGCTTGATAATTCGTGTGAATAGCATTATAAACACGGCGGTTAAGACTGTTTATGTTTTACAGCTTCTTCAATAACATTTCTAGCCAGTGTTCTTCTTCTCCTTATCCTCCTTCCCCTTCCTCCCATTATTACTTCTTTTCGTCCTCCTTTACTCTTTGACCTCTTACTCTTTCCTTTTCTTCCTGTTCCCTCCTCCTGCACTCCATTGTCTCTTCCTTTTCCGTCTTCTCCTATTCTTCCTCCTTTCTCTTACCACGCTCCTTGGCCATTTTTTCTTCTTCCTCTTCACGTCCACCTTTTCCTCCTCATCCTTCTTTTTTATTACAGCCTCTTATTTCCCTCCGTCTTCTTCTATTCTCCTTGGTCTTCTCTTCCTCTTCTTTCAACTTCCTCATCCTTGCACTCCCTATTTGTTTTCTTCCTCCTCCTCCTTCTATCCCTCCTCCTTCCTCTTCCTTCTATTCCTTTCTCCTATTCTCCTCTGCATCCTCCTCCTATATTCCAAGGCCTCCTCTTTTTCTATTCCATACTACTGCACTCCTTTATTGGCCTCTTCTCCTCCTATTCCTCCTTCTTCTTCCTTCCTCTTCTTCCTTTCTCCTTCTCTCCTTGACCTCTATCTCCCTCTTCATCATCTTCTTCCTATTTCATTCGTCTGCACAACATGACCTCCTCCTTCCCCTTTTCACTTTCCTTCTATTTCTCCTCTTATTCCTCAGCTTAATCCTGTTGCTCCTTAGCCAATTCCTCTCCATCTTTCTAATTTCCTTCCAAAAAAATCAATTTCTCCTTTCTTTTTGCACTATTGTAAGCATTGCTGCAAAAGACAACAACAGGGCAGCAGCCCTTGTCATCATTGTCTTTCTAACCTCATCGTCGGAAGGTGGCTGGCTGTGTGCCCATTGATTACAGAAGTTTACACAGGACATGGGTTGAACAGTGCATATCCCTATTACATAGTATGCAACTAGAGTTTTCATGATAGCTGACAGTGCAGGCCTGTTTGTGCTACAGTTTGATGTAAGACAAGTAGTTTATATTAACGTCAGGGTATTTGTTTGACTTCGTTTAGAATCATTACAGTGCAGAGTTGTCTATGGGTGTTAAAATTTAGTACAATGCCACCTGACTACTCTTGTTCATTCATCTACCTACCGCTCTGTCACTATATAGCATAGCATAAATATTTTTACTGTCCGATGCACATATTTTCTGTAGAACAAGTCATCAGTACATTTCGTGAAAAGGGTAAAGTTGCTTGTATACATGTATATATGGTTAAAATCTATTCAAATTAATCAAATTGCATATGCTATCTTATACTATGCTATGTGCTATTATTGTATAGCATTCACTGATTTATAAGGCACCTCTCAGAGTACAACCTAATTAGTGGCGCTCTCAGTGTGAAAAAAAAGTCTAAAGACTCCGGGTAGAAAGAGAAATGCCCGCAGTTAAGGTTAACGAGTGAGTTGTAGAGGGAATATAATTCGAAAGCAAAGGGCGAACGGACTCATGAGCAGGGCATTGGGCAGAAGCAGTCCGAGTCCGAGGTGTCAGAAGGTCATGTCGGCCTTTAGAATGGAGGGCGACCAGAGGCAGCCGAAAGTGGGCAATAGATAAAGTCACATAGATGGAGCCTGACAAAAAAATGCTCTGGAAGTAGGAAAAAGAATTTTTAACTGAATGTGGGCAATAAGGGGAAGCCAGTGTAAGTACTCTGTCATGAAGATCGAGAGATGGGCTGCTGTATTTAGCACTGAAGTGACATGTGAGCAAACAAGGGCATGGACAATTTAGGAGAAAGTGGAGGAGAGGGGCAGATCGCGTGACAGCTTGGTCGTGAAGGTCGAGATATGTGAGAAGACATACTATACTTGACAGTACTTTGCTTTACTTTACTATTACGCTTTATTGTTCCGTGCTATGCTATATGTGAGCAAGTTTTTGTACTTCTTAGTCAGTTACACTTTCATGTTAGTGTTTAGGCCTCTTTTAGCAGAGATAGAATAATGGTATAGTGGTTAGTGTGTTAAACTGCCAGTCCACAGTGTCCAGGTTCAAATCCTATCAGGACAAAATGATGAAGTTAGATTATAATAAATTTTATTTTAAAGGTTATTATAATTAATTTCTAAGTCTGTGTGTGTGTTACCAATGAATCCTTGATAAGCGACTTGGAACCAGCGTAAAATGCCTCTGCTAGTTGATGAATGAACCAAAGCCATGTATCAACCCAGTGTTCACCTGTGTACTGTATCTGCATCGTATTTGGAAGGCAAAAGTAAATCTGCCTTCACTAGGATTTCAGTTAATGCATTAAATAAAATTTGCATATGTTTCAGTCGTCTCATTTTTGCTTGTTTGAAAATTATATATAAATATATATATATATATAAATGAAGACAAATAAGTGTCAGTCATACAGTAAGTTTTTGCTGTTACTCTAACTAGTCACATTTCAGTTCATTTGGTGGTGCTGCTATTGTGAGGGTCATAATAAAATGGATATTTCATTTCAGTAGGTGTGCTACAAGATTACTGCTTTTCCAAAGACTGTTTACAGCAATTGTAGATCTTTTTTCAAATGTACATGAAATTAATAATGGAAAGAATATCCCAGCACAGACATGCGGCTTGTTGACTGATTTGAAGTGGAAAACACATTTCAAAATTGTTTTAAGCCATCTTGGGAAGTGCAAACGTCTAGTATGTGCATGAATCTGAGAGAGATTGTGTTTTTCGATACGGAAATTGTTCCATGCTCTAATTAATGTTGTAGATGATTGCTGATGATCTCCCAGCCCAATAGGGTCTGGTGGTCTTGAATATAAGAGTTATTCATGTGACAGTTGATGGGGGAAAGCATGAAAAACACATCATTTCTTCTTCTCCTCCCATGTTTTTGGCAACAGATCCTCATAATTTATCAGTTTAATAGTTTTATATTCAGCTTGACAGTCTGGTATTATTAAAGTTCCCCTGTACCATATGGTTGCATGAATATTGCCAGAATATTGTAGGAGTGATTTCATATTATTCTAGGCTAATTATTACATGACTTTTATTCTTTTTGCTGCTTTTTTATGGAACCCTTTTGGCTCTGAAATTAAGCTCCTTGGAAAGTATTCTGTGTCATTGTGGATCCAGTATTTCTTAGAATCTCCATCACAGAGCATCTGGAATTTCTGTAGACATTCAGAAAAATAGGACAATAGAGCAAATTAATGTGCAACTTGGCAATGAAATGAAGAAATCTGACTTTGTAGGTGAATATTTCCAAAGGCATGGTATTATTTTGGGCAAATCTGAGCTGACTTGAAAGAATAGTAGAAAGAGGAGTTTGATGATTTTGGTAAGCCTGAGTTAATCCAAAATAAAACTGGAATGTGAGGAATGGAAATGTTTGGCTAAACACGAGATCAATGGAGGATGTCTGGATAGTTGTAACAACTTACTTTCCTGACTGGAAGCACAAACTCTCTTGCTTTCATTTGTTATTAAAGAGAAACAAAGGTTTTGTATTTCTTTGTTGGTTCTCCTTTAACACAAACAGACAATGTAGTGCATTTTCCTAAATCCATTGATATCTGTTGAGTATTAATTTTCACTCATGTTCATAGAAGTTGAGGTTTCTGTAGTCACTTTGCAGAACAAAACCTGAGACTCTCATAAGAATGTTTTATAAAAAATAAATTTATCATCATTTTATCTTTTGAAGCAGATGGTAAACATTATGCAGAGAAGAAAGTGATGGGAAATATGTTAGATTATTAAGCATCTCTGACGAGGGTTCCTTGAAGATGCACTCTATGCACGTGTCACCGAGGAATGATGTTATGTAGGTTCTATATATAATATATATATATTATATATATATAATTATATATATATATAATTATGTATTGACAATATATATATATATTTACTTGTTGATGTTTGTGCAAAATGGAGCTGACCTTTTAGAGAAGGTGAACTGTAAGTTCCCATTGTGCACATCATTGTTTTTCATGAATTGCTATTAAGTTGTTTCGTTGTTCCGTTGTTGTGTTTCAGCTGGTTCCTCCGTTAGGCAACACCACGTTCGAAGTTGTCTTTCTTGCAAGGCAGGTTGGCAATGTAGAAAACACGCTTTATATCCACTCCTCGAAGGGATCATTCAAGTACCAGGTATGTCATTGTTTCTCAAATTATTTTATAATTTCTTAATCAATTCCTTCGATTGCAATTGGTTCAGTGATGTTGTTTGTGTTTGGGTTTATGCTCAGCATGCCAAAGGCATATATACTTATTTGAAATTGTAGTCCAAGAATGGCATTTCCATTTATCTGCATTCTCACTACTATTTTTTTTTACATGTAGTTGATCTCACACTGAATTTTTTTGATGATTGCTGCTGATATAGAGTTATACATAGGGCTCCTGTGTACGTTAATCTGTTGGGTGAGCTAGGCTTGTGAATTCTAGTTAGTGCAAGGGAATGATGCATCTGATTGATTTCTGTTGAAGGTTGACGTAGTGTTACACAAATTTGTAATTACAATTCTTGTGTTGCTTTGTTTATCTGATCTGTATTTTTTCAGATTTCGATTTGATGTTTCAAATGGATTAGGTCATTAACTAGCTACCATTTATTGATGCCTGACATGATAATGGTGCTATAGAAGTTCCCAAAGGTTGGATTAGATGTTGATTTGATTGTTATTGTACAAATAGGTATTTGGAGTGGGAATACAGAATCCATACAGAATACGGCCATTCCTAGGGGCCAGGGTGCCAGTTAACAGCAGCTTTTCTCCGCTCATACGTATGTACAACCCACATGGATCAGTGCTCCAGGTAACAGTTACTTGCAATCACATTGTATTGTAGTGTATTGCATGTAAGCATTTGATAAGTGCCTCTAGTAGGGTGAGCCAATCAGAAGCGCTACGAGAAGAAGCAGGTTTTGAGAAAAGTGAAAGAGGATGGGAGACTGCCAGATAGAATTTTAGATCAAGCAGAAGGTGAAAGAGAGAGAGAGACAGAGTCAGAGAAAGAGACAGACAGAGAGACAGAGAGAGAGACAGAGAGAGAGACAGAGAGAGAGAGAAAGAGGAACAAATTGAAGCAAAGGAACGAAATTGAGCCACAGCAGGTCAGACATCTGAATAGAATGTTTTCATATGACACGTCCTATGACATTTTCATTATTTTAGGAATATAAAAGTAGCTGTGGCTGCTGTGTGAATTCTAGTTCTGACACAATTATGTTATGTCAGGATTTCTGAGTTGTGGTGTTCATTACTTTTACTGACTTATTTAACCATGCGCTGCCTTTTTTTTACTACCCAACACTAGCGCTGTCGTCACCAGAGTGTAGATCGTACTCTTTGACTTGTCAATTTCGTGAAATAGATGATTTTTGATAACTCAGTTACCCATTTAAGAGGTTTTCAAATTGTGGTAGTCCATAGATGATAACTGGCCGGTTCACGGGGCAAGTTACCCTATTTCCCCATGGCATCCTCTATATACAACATCATCTGTCTATCTATCTATCCATCCATGAATTTAATACAAAATCAACCTGTGTTGTTGCTGTAGGTTGAAGAAATATATACAAGTGGTGGTGATTTGCACCTGGAATTGCCAAGTGGGGAGAGGGAAGCATCTAAAGATCTCTGGGTGAGCATCAGGATCTTTGGGAAGAACAGATACTCTTCAGCTTTTCATACATGCATATTGTTGTTTCAGAATTCAGTTCAGTAGACACATCATTTCATCTACATAATATGGGAAATTGACTCATCTTGCCATTGTTTCTGTCCATGCAAAGACACCATATTGAATTAGACTAAATTACTGGAAGAAGGTGAGCAGTCCCTTAATTAAACGACTAGCGGCAACCATGAACTGTAAGTTCGTGAACTGTTAGTGACTTGATTTTCGTAGCTTTGTCATGGGATTGTAGTTGGACAGTCATTGTGTTGCTATTGAGGGCTTTACAGAGTTTTGAAAAAAGGAATGCCTTTTCAAATTTCTTTAGCAATAGTACTAATGCAAACCTGTAGAAAATGATTGAGCATCGTTTGTTGTTGAGTGATTGAAAAAGTGGATTCTCATACCTTTAGGTCCTAAATAAATAAGTCTGCCAGTATGTTGTAGAGCTCTTCTATATTCACTTCATAGCTTGTGTGTAATATATTATCACAACATGAATTTTAAGTGGCTCACTGACATTTAATCTGATTTGAGTCACTGCAAATTACCTGGAATGCTCAGTAACTGTTAATAAAGGATATTATGGAGTCGATTGAGACTGAATGGCTGTTTGTCTTATTTTAATTCAGATTTTGAATGCAGTTGCATTGTTTGTTGAATGCAGGAGATTCCTCCGTTCGAGACAAAGTCTATAATGAAGGCGAGTTTCTTAGGAAGAATCGAACACAACCACACGGCTTTCATTCGTATAAAAACCAACAAAGACAATAAACAAGAGCTGCTCATTCTACCGGTTGAAGTCGAAGTAACGTCAGGTGAATTCAATTCTTCATCTCCATTCATTCATTCATTCATTCATTCATTTTATTTCATCTTCAATTAAATTTTGGGGCAACACAAGTAGCATCTATAGATTGTTGAAAGATCTCAGGAGACGATCCAGAATGCATTGATAATAGTTGACTGTTGGACAGTGGCCTTGGTCATTCTATTTCTAGCTGTTAGGTAACTTTCACTGTATTTTTGGCAGTTTTTCTGTCATCTCTTGAGATCTTTCAACAGGCATTTATAATGCATAAAATGCTATTTATAGGGATTGATGACCATCTATGAACTTGCATTTGTCACGAAATCAGTGAAGTATTTCAGTCTTTGGATTTACTTTGAAATGTATGTGATGGTTTGTTGATGCTGTAGAGACAAAGCTTAGAACCACTGCAATGTTGAATTCTTTTTTTCTATTTGAGGAATAATGTGCCATTGAATATCATCAAGCCATCTGGCCTAACTCAGCCTGATAGCTTTATGTGGTATTATTAGCCCATATGACCTGGCATTCACTTAATGTGGAAAGGTAAAGATTTTCGTCTGAGTTACAGACATAAGTGGCTCGGTTAAAGCAAGGATGGGTGGTTGTGTGCCAGCTGGGCTAAATATCCATGAACCATCATCCCGTCTAAGCACTGACGTTGTTTGGTCGTCTTAACTCTACAGCATCATATCAACTGCATCAAGTGGCAAGATCTCTCTGGTGCAGGTTTTATGGAGACAATTATCAGTGAGCAGGTGGATTTCAGCCGTCGATTTGCAGTCGTTTGGTAGAGACTTTGTAGATTTGATAATATGTTTTATTATATTTACTTAAATGTTGTTGTGACTAAATTGGTTTTGACTGGGATGAAAACTGCAGTAGGATGCTTGTGCATCAGTCTAGTTTTGGAGTAACTGAGTTAAGTGCTTAAACAATGGAAACAACATACCAGCAATGGATTGATTTAATAAATAGCATTTTGTGAGGCATTATTAGAGTTTATTCATCTTGGTTGATGTATAATTTCCTCGTTGTTTGATATTGATGACGCAGCACCTGGCATATACTCGCCACTCGAGATGTTAGATTTTGGGATCCTTCGCACGTTAGATGAGCCGAGCACTCTGAGGGTCAGTCTGATCAACTCCGGATCGAAGGCGATTCAGATTGCAGTAAGTCTCTTTGAGAAATTTCTCCCTGGATCGAAGGCGATTCAGATTACAGTAAGTCTAAAGGTGATTCAGATTGCAGTAAGTCTCTTTGAGAAATTTGCCTCTGGACCAAAGGTGATCCAGATTGAGATTGCTGTAGGTCTCTTTGAGAAATTTCTGTCTGGATCAAAGGCGATTCAGATTGCAGTAAGTCTCTTTGAGAAATTTCTGTCTGGTTTTGCATTGCGCATTGTGTGTCGGGGTTCGTCTCGGCCCACGGAGTATTTTTCTGAGACTTTATGCTTAAGAATGCACAATTTCTGCTGATTTAGGTTTGGTCATTGGTGTCGAATATTGGTTGTTGGTGTGAATTTCTGCTGCGTTGCTTTCTTTACATTCTTGGATGATCTGATGGTTGAGTGTAATCCATTGAACCCTTCACCAGCAGCTACTTGTTGTATTCATTTGTCATTTTTGTGCCTTTACAGGGGGTCGATTGAACTGGCTGCTTACTTCATTTTGGGACTTGATTGTGCGGAACATTCTTTTTAAAATCAGTTGTTGATGTTTTCTGACTGCTTTATCAGTAATGACTTGATTTAGTTGCTTTGTGATATTTGCTTTTGTGCTAGAACATCACTGTACACCCACCAAACAGTGCCGTTCATATCGATTTCCGACCAACGCAAGTGAAGCCGGATGTTTTACATCCAACATCCGTTGCCCTTATTTCATTTACAGGCAAGCTCAGATATTTGGTTTCTTTACAAATTCATTGCTTACACATACTCTTCTAGTGTCCATGACCTAGGTATCACACTAGATTTGTCCCTCAGATTCACTGAGTATATATATTCTAACCTGAGCTGCACCTGCTACTCTCAAACGAGGTGGCTTGGAGCCGTCATGTGTTCGGTCTCTCTTTACCACCATGGTTCACGCATTTGTCTGTTCCTGCTTAGTTTACTGCAGCTCACTTCTTACTGACTTCTCAAAGCTTCATGTTTCATCCTTCAATCAGTCGTAAATGCTTCAACTAGCATCATAGCCCGGCTCCATCGCTTTATGCATATCTCTACATATATGTTTGAAGTTTTGCACTGGCTTCCTATCACTGCATGGATCTATTACAGGATCCAAAGCGCTGTTGTGTTGTGCCTCGAGACGTCTATCTGACTATAAGCTGTTGTTTGCAACCTCATTTTTGTTGTGGTGGGTCCCTCTGCTTGGAATGACCTGCTTCCCTCACTAAGAGCTATACTAATGAAGTCCTGTTTTTTCCCCATCGGCCTACTTGTCTTTTAAGGCGTTTCTTCTTTCCCAGGGTTTCTGTATTGAGAGATTCTTTGAATGTAAGTGAGAGGTGCTAAATAAATCTATAGATGTGTTTAGATATATAGATGCGATACAATTTTCTGCTGCTTTTATTTGTATTAATTTTAAAAACACGCTGACAGATTTTTAACAGAGAAAATCTAATGAAGTGCATCATGTGGCAGATGGAGAAAGATGGAAAGGAGTAGGAAGGGAAAAATATGAAATGGGAACAAATGAAACATTGCACTTGTAAAGGGATATTTCAGAAGAATAGGTGAAAAGCATTGTTTCAAACTAAATAAGATCATGTAACATATTGATTGTTTGTAGAAATAAATTATAACACTGGTGAGTAGCAAATAGTGAGGACGAAGACTTTATCATGTGAAATCCTGGTGAGTGTGAGAGTCCATCGTGGTAAAAATAATTTAAAACTTCGATGAATGTGAGTAATGACCAGGTCAAGAGGAGTAAGTAAGAGGAGGATGAAGGACTGAGAGTTGCTTAAATTAATTATCACACTGAACAGCTAATTATGGAGTACCTAGACCTTAGATTTTCTCATATCAAAGACTTTTGGCAATTGGTTAACGAAGTGCATTGTATTATTTGTTTTGTAAAACAGCATCTAGAGCAATTTTGTCGAAGCAGTGGACTGGCAAAATCATCATTACATCAAAAAATATCCAGTACAAGCTAACGATTCCATACCAAGCACATGTTCTACATGGGTAAGTTGAACAAAATAGTTCTTTATTCATTGAAGCAGTTCGTTTCATGTATGCTTCCAAGTCTGTTGACTTTGGTTTTATTTGCTATTCAGAGTGAGTCAGGTGTGAAATGCGGTCTAGATTGAATTATGATTTTGTCGGAAGCAGTTATGTAATGCAACCCTTTTGCCAACAGGTTCAGGTACACAGGACTGTTCCATCGTGGACTGATTTTCCATTGGTAAACAGCAAAAATGTCAGCAGACAACTATTTGTGAACATATAAACAGCATAGTTTTTATGTCTTTATGTGACAATACTCTAGTCTATTGTTTTGAAAATGAAGCTGCATTTTGTCAAATAAGTTATACTAAGCAAGATTCACGTTTATCAACTTATGAGAATTGACTAATATATCACTATTTGCCAGAATAGCCAAGTGACTAACAAATATATTTTAAATAGAAATTTGAAAGCTTTTTTTTTGGTTATATGCAAAATATTTCTTTGTGTCTGTGTGTAAATTATTCTTGAGAATTTATTTATCTTTTGAATTGAAGCATAAACAATGTATGGTAGTTTAACCCTTTATCGACGAGCATGTGCTGTACTTAGATGGATCGGAAAGCCTATGCTGCTCGTCGTCAGATGGTTAAATACGAAAATTAGATCTATCATGCATTCATTGTTAGTTTTCTTAATGAATATTTCAATTCATTTGTAACGTAACCTTTTTTATTTGCAGGTCACTTGTCTATGACCGAAACAAGACGATGTTTTACACTGGCGAATCACGGAGCGTGAATGTTACGCATGATTTCTTTATCACAAATACCTTTAACTTCACAGTAGTCATCTACAACATCTCACTCCACCCTGTCATCAAGTCATCGTTCACTGTGAGTTCCAGCATCTTCTCTAGGCATGATTTCCCTCATGTGTTGTATGATGCACTAATGGTGCGAGAGATGCCAATTAGCATTTGATGTGTATTACCGTGTAAGTAACAACAGTGTGGCTCTGAGTACAAATCAGTTTCATTGAATTCATTGAGTTCATCTAGTGCAGATTTGCAGTTGGTTTAAGTAAAGAATATGCTTACTTAATTATTTTGCTTTGCAGAATTATGCTTTTGTTCTTAACATGTCTAATTCATAAACTGTATTTAAAATAGTACAATTTGTTGTTGAGGACTGCAATTTATTATTCATTTAATTGAAGTCATTGTTTATTTGCTGCTTTGAGCCCTAGTTCAGAAGTCAGTTCCTTCTGCCATGGGTTGTCATATCCTTAAATTAGATTGCATTTTACAACAGGAAAAGATGTTAAAAATCCCAAATTTGTTAATCTACAGATGTCTAAAGACTTAGAATGGTGTGAAAATAGTAATATTGGTTCATCGATATTACTATTTTCACATCATTCTGTCGTTTGCTGCTATATTGCATGTTACGTGTTTTGCTTTCTGTGTAGATTTCAAATTTCAGTCGACCATGTCTGATTGGGCCTCAGCAGACGTTGCCCCTCTTCAATCTTACATTCCATCCCAACAGCTCAATGTTGCACTTCACATCCGAAATCTACCTTCACACGAACACGTCTGTCTTCAAGATTCCGGTGCACATTTACAATGGACGTTTGAAGGTAACTTACAGTTTGTCTGACTTGTATCATTGTTTGTGATGTGGCTTCACAAGGATTTGTGAAGTGGTGATAAGACATGTCTCTTGCAGTATCCACATTGTAGTGGGTTTTGTGACAATCACATTTAAATGTAAATTAGATTTGGGATACTTGTTTCTGAAAGTGTTACATAATAGTTTCGGATAACATTGCTTGTCATATGAAGGTTGTGTTGAAGCAATGTCTTGCCAGAGCTGCAAGTCTGAACTGCTTGCAGTAAATGTTAAGATATAAAATTGGCTTTTAATAATGTTTAATAAGTGCTCCAACACTATATCTGCTTCTCAGTTCATAATTTGCACCTTGCTGTTTAAAATATTATGTCATTTAATAACTGCTTTTTCACCATGATATGTCTGTAATTTGTTTGCTTTACTCATTCAATTTCTTATTCTTTTTATTCTTTTCTTTTATCTTTTAACTATTTATGACATGTATTTTTTATCCATTTGTGTTTTTCAGAACATTACATGATGTTAAATTACTTGTGATTGTTTTTATCATTCACAGATTATTGAGTATTGTTATTAGTTTTGTGTTGTTCACATTAGGCTTTAACATTATTTCATTGTATGGTATATACTTCATAGCAATTGTCATTAATTTAATTCTGTTAGCCATTTAGTTTTCCTTTCAGTTTTGAGCATGTGATCTCATTGTATTTTGTTAATTATTTTGTTTGGTTTTGTTATTCATTGTGTCGTTTTCGATTTTCATGATGCTGTTAACTTGGTAATCACTGACAGGTTATTCATCATCGTCCAGAGATATTCAAAGGCCAGCTTGACTTTGGGACGATGGCAGTTATGGAGAAGCGTACGATGAACTTCACTCTGAGAAACGATAATCCTGTAGATGTAAGAGCATTTGAAAATTTTATCTGACTAATTTTTATACTGCCCTTCATAAGGACATACGACTTAGATGTATTTTTGACGGTAATTACCATGCTTTGTAGTTTGTTTAAATTAAACAATTTATTTGACCAAGAACTTCATCAAGGTTAGATTTATTATTAGGCCATTATGCAGAAATATTTTAAATTCATGGATTTATTGTTTTTTAGCTGATTGAAGTTAATCTGTCATGAAAGATGTTTGCCAAATTGATCCTAATGTCAAGGTCATTTGGAAGCAAAACATTTGTTAGTAAGTAACAAGACCCAGGCAGTGAGAAGAATCACCTCTGACACGCTCCTGCACAAGTGATGAACCCAAACCATTGTAATGGAGTCCTATCGAGAGTTCACAGTTGACGTTGTGTTTGGGGTTCTGTCAGTGCCTCAGCAGTGGATATCCTTTAAGCCACTGGGTCATCGCAGAACAGGTATTTGTGACCTGCTGGCGTTTTGGTGAAAGAGCCACTACTGATCAAGGGCCAAGATCATTTCAAAGGCGCTCATTGACTAGATTTAGTCAACTGCAGATGATGTACAGAAGTCCTTAGAACTGAAGCTCAACCATACTTTATCAGGAAATCTATGCCTCATGAAGTTATGTTGGCCAAGGTGACATGCAAAGAAGATACCACCCAAATGCCAAACCGAGGTGGAAAGGAAGAATAAATCGGACGCGCAAACCTGGTAACAGTAGATGTCCACACGTGTAAGAAATTACTGAGCAATAATTCTGTGCTCAGATTAAGCAAATAATCTACCATTTGGAGAAGAATCAGCTAAAGACATGTCTGCTGACTTTGACAACTCTGAAAATCAATTTTCTATGATGTACTTTATACAATAGAAAGGAGTGGTGTTGATTCTCAGATAAAAATTATGCAGTGTATGATGTAATTTTATTTATACAATACATGATGAATTTTGTGTTTAATTTCTGAATTTTTTGTCTTGAGTCGATGAGTGTTCGTTACTTTGACAGATCATAGTATCAAAATTCTACTCGAACATGGAGCGGACGGTGGTGTCGCTGTTGGGCGTTGAGAGGGGCAACGGAACAACACTGAGCAGGACGTACAATATGTCCAAAATAGACTCAGTTCCGGTCAGTGCAGTGATGGTGCCTATCATAATTATTATGCAGATCGTTGTTTATCAGATCTCCAATTTTAAAGTCCAAATAATAACCTCAAATATTAAAAGAATAGTAAATATGGTACTGAGTCAGAGTCTACTTTTAAAATTATGTTTATATCTTAGGTAACAATTGATCAAAGTAACGTTTTCTAGATTGATTGATTATTTTTTTTATAAGTGTCAGCCCCAGTTTATGTGTTCAACGCTGTTGTTTAAGATAGTTTTAATTTGTCATCCGTTTGCTGTGTGCAGCTGGTACTAAAGCCTTATCACATGGCAGTATTCAGTGTTGAACTGACTGCTCCAGATCACGAGGGCACGTTCTCAGCTGAAGTCATTATCGATACACAGTTTGAGGTGAGTGACTTCAGTTCATTCATACGATGGAAACTGAAGCTGGGTGAGTGTAATGGTTTTTATATGGTCTTCTCCAGGTTAAGATGTTCCAAACACTGTGAAGTGGCTTTTGAGACTCTACATAAATAGCCACAAACGTATGTACCCTCCTAGTAATCAGTGGTAATGGTGGCAGTGGTGAACTGCATGCATACATGTCTTTTCATATTATAATAATAATTTTTCATATAATAATAATAATAATAATAACTACAATTTATATGGTGCTATTGGGGTGGCCATACCACTACAAGGGTTCCTATATTGGTAAGCATAAACACACATGCTTGCAGTTCATTATAGGAAACAGTCCTAAATGGTAATTAGCTAACTGCTGCTCTGGTCTGTCTCTTTGTATGTTACCTTACATATCCTTATTTTGTAATTTTCCTATTAGGAACCTTTGTAGTGCTGTAATACATTTGTGAAATAGTGCACTAGTGTTCAGCAACAGCGGAGCGCTATATTAGGTGTATGTCTTAATTGTAGCACTTGTACATGCCGATGACATTGTTGACGGCCACTGGAAGCTTGCACCTAATTCCAGATAAACTGGTACTAAGTAAATGCTTTCCAGTGAGTAAAATCTAGATCTATCATTTCTCTTTTTCCTATTTCAAGAAACAGTCTTACTTTTTATTCATTACAAGAATTTTATATAATGTGTAAAAAGCTTATATGCCCCTAATGTCTATTTCTGGACTCACAGTAAGGATTGTGCTTTGAAATATTGGATCTATTATTGTAAATGAATATGAGAATAATATGATTAAAATAAATTTGAACACATCTTTCACTACAAATATAATGTCATGGGCAATGCTCCCTCTAAGTTTTTTGAAGATAGTGTACACAAGATATTTATGTGTGCAATGTTTTATAAATGGTTCACATTTTTGCTCAGGTCTGAGCTGTATGTGATTACATAAAGACCATTTCTAAAATTCTATGGTGATAATTGATAAATGCCCTGATGACCTAAGAAAAGCCGCTTGTCTAAAGTTGAATAAGGGGACATATCAGCCAAGGAATCAAAGTTTTTGGAGTAAGGTCGGCCAGAACCAGCTAGGAGACAAAATATTTATGTGCGCACAATAAATTTGTGTGTGTGCCGACTCCATGGTCCGCATAGCTTAGAGGGAACATTGGTCATGGATACATGTGTGATGTTATGTGGGAGATATAACGTTGTGTAAGATTGGTGCACTTTTTTGTGTGCAGGGTAAAGTGTCGTCACTTGATGTACGAGTAGGCAGCACATTTCCTCACCAGCTCAAACTCAGAGACATCATGTTTACGCCAAACGACACGCGATTCTATTACATACCGTCAAAAGACAAGCACGCTGTCTTGTCACCCGACCAAGAAACTGTGGTATGATTACTTTAGACCATAAAAATTGCTGGACCTGCCAGAGACCCAGTTTCAGTCGGTTGTTTTGTAATCTTGGAAGGAAACGTGTGTCCCTTCCCAATCTGTACGAAGTACTGCATGATCTTAGTGTCAGGGTAGGGTACCTGCAGTTTGTTATACCAGAGAGTCAAGTGATGCTGTGGAGTATTCAATGTGGGCATATTAAACCTTTTTATGGTGAGCAGCAGAGGCTGAATTCAGAGGTCAAAGCATCTGGTAAATAATTAGTTTTCCTTTCCAGCAAATTGTGTTTTTCCACCTGGTGGCAGTCAGTGTTATTTTATAGATATGTAATAATTGGTGGTCATCTAACTGTCTCTCACTTTACATGCTTTAGACTTAAAATTTTCAACTTGTGTGTGGGACTGTGGGTGACTTGCCTGAACATTTGTTATTATTATTTCAGATCGGTCACGTATACTTCGACCCTAGAAGGGAGTGCAAAGACGACTGTTACGTCACGCTGCCAACTCACATACCAGGTTGGCTGACTCTAAAAGATTGTTCTTTTCCAAAGTTATTCATATTAAAAGATTTCAATAGTGCTCTCTCTCTCTCTCTCACTCTCTCTCTCTCTATCTGTGATATCTACGTTTTTATTTAATTTCTATTTGATTTTGAACCTTGTTGGTAGTTTAAATGACTAGCACTTTTGGAAATGAAACTTGTAGGTTGAACACAATGTTGTTGGTTTCAGCGGGACATACGTGGCTATTGGGGTCAGCGCTCGACAAAGAGGTCACTGATACTGACCAATATCTATTCACACGGTTCAGGCAAAAGTGGGACTATCTGCAAACAAGTCAGACGTCAATGTAGGTGTTTTATATTATATTTAGTTCACAAAATTTTACAATGAGATCTGGTTTATTATTATTCTTTATTTCAATTGCCCTTTTCATGCAAATCCCTTGTCACTCTTGTGGGATGAACACTGATTTGCTTTGTTGAAAATGTACCATGTCAATTATTTATCAACAGAAATTATGAATAATTTGTAAGGCACAAAAAATAAATGATTGTTGATTTCATTATATGCTCCATGCAAGCCAGTAAAAAATATATAAGGATGACGCTTTTTTTGTATGAAAGGATTTAAGTGAGAAATGGATGGAGTTAAGGGTCACATATTATATAATGCAAAAAGATCCCAATTTTTGACCTACCCCTAATAACGTTATATAACAGCAGCTGTGACCCCCCACCCCGATATTATATAACAGATATGCTACCTACCCCCCTACCCCACCCCAGTCTATAAGCACGTTAAAAGACATACAATCGACATAATTGTATTGCACAATTTGAAACTTTTATAACAATACAATGTTAGTTAGCACTTTAATAGTAGTGATAATTGCCTTCATCCATTTCAAGAACTGCAGTAAAAAATCATCATACAACCAATTAACTATGTAACAAAAGCTATCTTAAAATGGTGTACTGTCTCGTGCTAATGATGATTAGACTGCATGTATGGAGCTCCTTTGCATCTTAATAATCGGACTTTTAATGGCGCTAAATTCACGTGTATTAATTACGGTAACTAATTGGGGAGTCGACGATTGTCACCATTTATCTACATGTAGGCCTACTAATACAGCATGATAATACATGGCAGTGACATACATCCTATTTAAAAGCACTATTTTAGTTTCCCACCTTTTTTGCACTAGAAATGAGCATTACAGTATCACACAGAGTGGATTGGTTTAATATTGCACTGTGAGGTATTTATCGATAGAATGATGTATACAGAGTGTATACTACAACTACAATTGGGTATCTAAGCAAACATAAACTATGTACACATACTATAGAAAACGAATCAAACATTGCGATAATACCTACCAAAATAATTGTTTCAAGTGAATTAATTTTAATTTAAACCAAAATCAAAACAAAGCACACAGAATTGAATTTTATAGCGTTTAAAGCTATGCACAGGAAATTGTTAAAATTGTAAATAGGAAATTGTTAAAAGTGGATTTATAAATAATAAGTAAGAATGCCAGTGCTAGTTTTGGTTCACAACGTATAGTGAACTTCGATTAAACAATGAAGGTCCGTGGTAAATAGAATTTCCAATTAGCAGGCAAACAGGCAAAATAGTATAAGCTGAAAAAAGGTTTGTTATATAACAGAACCTTCAACCTACCCCCCACCCTACACAATATAATGCTAACAAAACCGGAACCCACCCACCTGCCCCTTGAGCGTTATATAATATGTGAAAGGCCCCTAAGGTTGATGATTGAATACTTAAATAAAGTTAGGCTTAATAAAAAAACTACTGTTTTTAGAGAACAGGAGTTGTAGGCATAAATGCTGGTATTGTTATTGTCTTATATTGTCCGATTGTTTTGTTTCAGTGTAAATGTTACACTACAGCTGGACACAAATCAGGTCCGAGGGTTTTTATTTCCGGCTCAGGCACATCTCCATTGGCCATCGCTAGTGAAAAGACCCAAGATAAAATTTCATCTAACACAGATTGGAAACACTTCAGTAAGCACATTTATTGATTGGTCAGTTGATTTTTTAGATAGGTTTTGTTGCAATACAACTGTCTGCAAGGTAGGTGGAGCTGAGAGTGCATGTGAGAAAAAAAGGGTTTTGTTGGTGGTAAAAAACTCTGTTTGTTTTTTTAATAAATCAGTAACGAGAGGATCTGATTGCTGGTCATTTCGTTTTTCTGGAATTTTTTGTGGTTTCCAAAAAAATCTGTTTCCCTGCATATATGAGACCCTCTATCTCTGAATTTAGGTTAACTGTTGCGTCTACTTCTGCCAGAAGGATGTGGTCTTTGTTGAGAATTTCTATATTTAAAGTAAGAGATTATTTGATGTCATTTGTGAATTTTGTGCAAAATTAGTGTACTGACAGATATAAAAATTATGAGCTGTGTGAAATTGATTGTAGGTCTGTGAATTTCTGTTGGAAAATCCAACAGACATACCAGCCGTTGTCCATATTGTTCCCGTAGCACTCTATCCCAATGCTCAGACCCTAATCGACACCATCAGTCCTTTCCTACTGCCAGACATCACGCACGATTATCTAGATCTGGACGACACGGAGATGTTCTCCCTGCGTACCCCGACTGACGTCAGCCAGAACTCTAGTCCAGGTGGCAGCAGCGTCTCTCTATCAGCAATGCAAAGGGTTGCTGAAGGCTCGCTGGGTCTTCGTCCACACAAAAACACTGTGGCTTTTGTCTTGCCAAGCAGGACCAAGATTCCAATTGAAGTGGCATTTCAGCCACGGGACAACATTGCAAGGACTTCGCTTTTTATCATAAGGTAAGCTGTGAAGGTGTTTTCAGCGCTATCTGACGCCTCTTGATTTGTACGAAAGCTTCAGGTCCGCACCTGCCTTTCAATTCTGTGTGATAAAATCAGTATATTGCAAATGGTAATTTACAATATATGATTGTAAAAATGAAAGCATGAAATTATACGATAATTGGATATGTTTGGCATGCAGCGAGTCATTTGTTTTTCAGGAACAACTTGACGGTTATTGAGACGGTAGTTGTTCAAGGTCAGGGTGGCTTGGGAGAACTGCGGTTCAGCAACAGAAAGCCAGGATCACAGAAACCACTGACATTTGAGATGACTGACAAACACCTCAAAAACTGTGATAGTAAGGCTCTGTTTCTTCTTTTGAATATATGCTATTCATACTTTGCAACAAACCAATTATCTTTTACCTAAGGCAGCTTATAATGTGGATTTCTCATTGCAGAGGCCGGTTTTTTGGCTGTCTTTTGGTACAAGAAGGAGATGTATCAACATGTTGAAACTTCCTGTACAATGATTTGTTTAAGAAGTGCTTAAAATTACTCTGCTGTGTCTTGCTTCAGTTACATGCATGTTACCAGTTGAAAATATAGATTGCATGTGATTGACTACATTTGAAGTTATACTTGATTGACGGTGACTGACGGTCTGAATCAATTTAATCTGTTAGTTGATTATCTCACACCACTTACTATTCTAGTGAACCGGATATATCATTTCTCGACGGTTTTGCAACAGTGGTGAATTCACTTTCAGAGAAGACACACAGCAAGAACATTCATCCAAACTTTACTGTTAAGCGAACGTTTACAATGCGTAACACGGGACAGCTGCCTCTGTATCTGCGTGGATTCCACATCGGGAATTCTCCTTGTGAAGGATACGGATTTAAGATTCTCGACTGTTCGGAGCTTGAACTTCCACCAAACGCCAGCCATAAAGTTGACATCGCGTAAGCATGAGCTGCTTCTCTTGTGTTTGTTGTTGTGGAGTATGTTATGAAATAATTCAAAGTAGATTGATACCTTTTTACTTGTGTATATATCTTTCAGATGTGGAGTATGTTATGAAGTAATTCAAAGTAGATTGATACCTTTTATCTTCAGTAACCATTTGTATGCTGTGATAAGCTGATTAAATATCATTAATCATGACTTGACTCTGCACTTCAACAAAATTCAAAGCTTAAGTGAGGGTAATAAGACCATGTCATGTGAAGCCATTCTCAGTCTGTAATTTTTTGAACTTGTGTTATCTGCTTATGATGCTCAGGTACTTTTGACCTGTCGGTCTTTTTTCTGTTTGATAGGTTTACGCCGGATTTTACTATGTCAAGAATACGCCAGATACTGACGTTACACACGAGTCTTGGCGCCCCGGTTAATTATTCTCTTCAGGCAACGATACCGACGCACATGTTGACGCAGTGTGCATCCGCTCTTCCTCGTCCGCACTGGGAGCCGGTCCTCTACTACTCGATGGTCCTGGCCATGGGCTTTCTCTTGATCGGCGTCATAGTGGCCGCGTACTTCGAAGCAGACCGTCTGTTTACGGCCGACGTCATGAAGCGACGTTCAGAACTGAATCAGATGACGTTCGACAAGAGCAAGGTGTTTGATCTGAAGGCCATTGCTAATTTCAAATTGCCCAACGACCAATCGGCAAAAATACCATCCAACCTCTACATGTCGAGGCGGTTGCCTGTTTCGGGCGCATCCGCGCTCAACAGTCACATGGAGATGAGTAAGACGCCGCCTACCGGACCGCCTCCCCATCGACGGGAGTCCTGGTTGTCAAGGGCTCTGTGTAAACTCCCGTTTTGGTTGAGCTCAGGTGCCACAGTGACAGTTGTTAATGCGAAGCAGGTGTCGTCTGATATTAACAAGGACCAGGGAAATGCAGATGCGGCCAAGATTGTCGTCGGCTCACCGAGTTCTGTTTCTGCCTCTAGCGACAGAATGAGCGGAAAGGTCAGTCTGATGCGGAGGTTATGGAAGTACCTGGCCGACTCTTACACGGGTCGTGCTGTCTTTCGACGAATCTACAAGGCCGTCATTCCGAAGCGACTGTCGCCGAAGACGACCAAGTCGACATCGTCAACAAGCGGTGACAGGACCAAAGATCTCAGTGTGGCTGCCACCGCCGATCCAGACACCAATGGCGAACAAAACCAGACGCCTGCTGTGGCAGCGAGTTCTCAGAGGAAGAATGCAGAGCAGGACCATTCGAAACGAATGCTAGAGGTGAAACCATTGACTTCCAACAAGGAAAAGATCGGTTCTGGATCACCATCGACCAATTCCACCACGCCAGCCACCGCTGCTACTCAGGGACCGACAGACGAACCACCTGCCAGCAAGAAGGAAGGTATGAAAGGTAACACACTGATACTCAATGTCCGTAAATGATTGGGAGTTATATTTTGGGGAATAAATCTACCTAATCTAATCTGATTAGTTAACTAGTTGAGTTATATGGATACCAGGTGTAATATTGAAATAAACGGGCTGCTGATTTATCAGTCAGCGAAAGGATTACCGTGCTAGCGAGGCCTTGGTTCTGTTGGGGTTTTTCTTTTCCTATCTCTGTCAACTTTTATTGGACTCTTTGACTATATTTTGCTTTGGTATTCAATGGGATCAATAGAAACATATTGTTATGGTTATCTGGAAACTCTTCTGTGCCATTGAAGACTTGTTATGACCTTCTGTTGCTCTTAATTTTTGTTATCTAGTGTTGACTGTGATGGAGCATAAAATGTTTGTTGATTTAAAATGTTATGAGATCAGAGACTTGTTGAGCAGAATATCAACACTTAATGGTCAATTGTTAGTTTACCAAATGCCTTTAGCAGCATTTTCTCTTAATCTGTTAGCTGTTTGAAATATAAGCAGTGTCAACTGGATTTATGGCTTTTCCTCACTTTATGGCATCCCATACTGCTGATCACTGCAAATTTAAATGCATGGTGCTGGAGATATATGCAGTATTAATAATGATATATTGATTTTATTTCAAACTGACAAACTGCAGAATGATTACAAGTTTTATTATGAAAAGTATGATGAGAGGTTATTACTAGGGTTGGATTTGACTCTCGGCAGCCATGCAAGGTGCAGAATGCACATCACATTATACATCTAGCTAAAGTAGGCAGATGCAAAGGCAGATGAGGAAGTAGATGCAAAGGTTCAATATTTGGGTTTAATCTTCTGCAATATTGGCTTCGTTTTGCACTGGCCTGCCTAAATAGCAGCTTTGTCCTCTATTAGTGTAGTATAATTAATGACGAATAATCGCTCACTTCCTCTGCTCTGCACGCCAGTGTTTCATCCACTACTCTACTAATCCCTCATTTCTATTGAGCAGTTCCGATGCTTTTGTCTTGGACCCAATTGTCTCCTCCAATGTCAACCTCTTTCTCACTTTTCAAGTCATTAGATTTGCATATTATTAGATTTCAGCTGATTTTCTATCCTCATTTGGAAACTCACAATAATTCTGATCACTTTACTGGAATCTTTGTTTATGTGTCAAGGTTTTCATTATTCCTGCAACGATGCGTTATTTTCAGCACCAAAAAATCAGAAACCAAGAAAATCAAAAGCATCCGAACTGAAGCGGGCGAACAAGAAACTTCTGGAGAACGAAAAGGCCGACAAAGACGACTCCTCCTCAACGACAACAGAAACGTCGAGCATCGAGGCGGATGAGAAGGTTCGATCATTCTGGCTTGGCTTGGGAATGGCATGCTTAAAGAGCTGCAGTGTTTCTGATAGCGTAATGTCATTAATGTCGTGTAATAATGATCTGACTGAGCATTCCCAATGCTCCCTCTTGGTGTCTTCTTGTGCTGGATCATTGAAGAACCGCTCTCATTGTACTGATTTTGCTTCATTGCGGTGGCAATGCTTCAGAAGCTTTGTCTGGCTGTACCTGATTGATTGTCGATTTCATTGAGAAAATGTAATTTAGCCGGATCATTTGGATCTTACAAAGAATAGACACCATTGAATACTTTACGAATGCCCAGCACACTAAATGATCCTGTAATTGTATTAATTGCAAGGATATATACATAGCACCACACCAAGAGAAATTCATCTGAGGCACTACCGACCTGATGATAGAAAACCATGATAGAATAATTTTAAAAATTTAGTAAATAGGATCAGGAAACTCCAAGACGCTCGTGATGCAGGTTGCGAGGGAGCCCTTTCCTGCTGAAAATTAGACTAGGTACAGTTCAGTGTGATGGGATGACAACTGGTGACACTGTGTATCAGTGTGAAGCAATGTGTGGCCAACAAATGGTTGTGACCAATACACAAAGCTCCTTGAGATACAGTACAGCACAGGCTGCAATGCCATTACGTATAAGAATTGGAATCTTAAACTCAGTGCATTTTATATGTGTTTTATTCTCTCAGTGCATTTTATATGTGTTTTATTCTCTCAGTGCATTTTATATGTGTTTTATTCTCTCAGTGCATTTTATGTGTTTTATTCTCTCAGTGCATTGTATATGTGTTTTATTCTCTCAGTGCATTTTATGTGTTTTATTCTCTCAGTGCATTTTATATGTGTTTTATTCTCTCAGTGCATTTTATATGTGTTTTATTCTCTCAGTGCATTTTATGTGTTTTATTCTCTCAGTGCATTTTATATGTGTTTTATTCTCTCAGTGCATTTTATGTGTTTTATTCTCTCATAAAACGATGTCGCCAAGTGTTGTATTTGAATGGCCAAACCTAGCTAAAACCTCAGGTAAGTAAGAATTAGTAATTGCTCTAGTTGGCTCTGGTGGTCTTGAATGCATGCATCAGCGTCATGACGTTTTCAATGTCAGGCGAGCTTGAATCTGACATATGGACGACGTTCAATATGCATTTTTCACATTACTGGACCAAGGTCAAACCCAGATTATGTACATTAGCGAAGGAAGGGACACCAAGGGAGCATCTATTACAACTGCAGTTGCGCCGTCGACGCGTGTGTGCACTTCTGAACTTAAGTGTAAGAAGGACGATATCAAATAACAGTTGTGTTGTATTGTATTATTGTACCTATGAAAGTGAATGATTTTCTTGAACTCCAAGTATTCTTGAAGACCAGTAATTGATATCATTAAAAAATGATGCTTTGTAAAAATATTAAATAATTGCTGAATAAGTTAATTAGCAGTAGATGGACTGATGTTGTATTGCAACCTGTCACTGAGGGCTGCGTGTGTGGACATTGGTCTCCTCATCTTTTCATTATACTGGTCATTGGTTTTGAGGTCGACCTCTAAAGGAACTATATAGACATTTGCCGTGTTTCTAATTCCTCTACAACTACTTACTGCTGTTATGTGGAAACTTGCAGAGTACGTGCAGCCCTAGAAGCCAAGAGAATGTTGAACTGTCGAAGTCAAAAAAGACACGCCCTAAAGTTCGCCGCAAGGAAAGCACGAAATCTGTCATGCCTGAAGATCCAGTGGTTCCAGCCCCAACACCGAGCATAGTGGAAGACTTTCTTGCAACATCAAAAGCGGGAGGCAAAGCGAATCGAAAGACAAAAACCAGTCAGCACCGCAGCAGCAGCCCTAATACAACAAAGTCAATGTGAGAAACAGCCATTTGAAATAGGATGCTGGCAAATTTATTTTCATTGTTGACTAAATGAATCACCTTCTTCATGTACAGCAGTCTCCCTTCCCTCATGAATTAAACACTCTGCTTATGTGAAACATTCTCCTGTGGATTTTCAAGTTAATGCACTGTTTTCGTCAGATAATTTACTTTAATTTCTGATATTTTGACATTCTTGGTTTGAAATTGCCAAGACAGCCGACATCTCAAATAATTTGAGCAGCATTCTCACGTAGAGGTGGGGCTCATGTAACATTTCATAGTTGATTCAAAATACATCAATCGCTAAATCACTGAGCCTTTGTATGCTGCTTAAGAAACATACTTTATGAAGTATGTTAATAGATTATTACATATATGAAATTATGCATTCATTATTTTACATTTATAATAATAATTATATTAATTGATCGATTGATTTTCTCTTGCTATGTTTTGCTGTAGTTAAATGGAGTTGTTTTTTTTCCAGTTCTGTGGAGCCGCTGTCGTACATTGCGAAACGGGATGAGACAGCGTCAAAGGAAAACAAACCGAAACAAGTCTGTCTACCACTGACTGCAATAGAGATGCCCAGCCCACCTGCAGCATCAACAAACCGCAAGAAAGCCGGCAAGAGCAAGAGTCCTGGTGAGAAGATCTTTCATGTGAATGGCATGAGTTTCGTTGATGGTTTTTTGTCTTGTTTGGCTCTTTGTTTTTGTTTGCTTAGTCAAGTAACATCAGGTGTTCTGGTTGAGTAACAGATGACCTGTGTAATATCAAATGGAATAAAATAGGATGTAGCTAAGTGTCATAGAGCAGGTTAGACAAACAGCTGATTCTAAATGATTAACTACAGGATTTAATTCTAATTGATTAGCATATTGAAGTAGCTAATTCTGCATTAGTCTATTAGCAATTTAGCTCATACATATGCATTCATGAATATGTATGGAATCTTCTGCCACACCTGTGTAAATGGTACTTCAACTCTATTACACGCCTGGATTAGTATATTACCTGCCTTCTTTTGATTAATTAGCAAACTTTAATGTTTGTTTTCGTTGTAGTATCTGTATAAGTTTCTATGTCGGTGTAATTGCATGGCTGCATGAGATTTTAGTTTTTTGTTAGAAAAATTAGTGAAATTGTGAGTGCTGAGTTTTTACAATGTTTGCAATTTTACTGATTTCCTTGTTTCTGGTACTAAAATTTCCTGATTCTTATAACTTCTTCTTTAGTGTATTGTTAAATGCAAAAGCTGACTGTTTTAATATTTTATGTTTTACATATTACAGACTTTTTATTTATAAAATATATGTTATTTTGATGTAATAAGTTTAATCACTATTTTTATGTATTAAGTTAATTAATAGTTTGTTTGCTGTTCATTTTGGTTCCATTTCATGTCTCCAGATTTTGCAGCTTAATTAAATTTTTAGACTGAATTCTATGCCATTTTCAAATGTAAAAATATTGGAATTAATTTTTGCAATATAAAGAGTACATAGTTTCTAAAAATGATTTTTAAATTTAGTACATTTGTATTAGTGTAGACAGTTTTTGGCTTATATACAGTAAAAAAAAAATACATATAATATTTTCTCAAAGCATTTGTGTGAAATGAAAACAGTCTCAAACAGCAATTACTACTGGTTTATTAATCGATAGTTCAGAATGAAAGTGGTCATATTTTAATTGTCGACTACATATTTGAAGGAAATGCTGTTGGTTAGTTCAGGCATATAATTGAGTCTTCAGGTAGCTTATTATTACATATCAATCATGTCCAGGTTGTGGACAAGTATGTGACTCGAGCAGATGCCAGAAGAGGGAACCATCTCCTTCTGTCAGTCTATGGGACATGCCACAGCAGGGATGTGATGAGCATGGTCAGAATTGCTTCTATTATTTTGAATTTTGAGTTCATTTCTTTGTTGTGTTTTTTACTGGTTTGTTGCTGTCAAGTCAGCCGTCTGTCTCTGTCTCAGCCAATGAGTGACTAATGCCTGCAATGTATCTCCTTTCTGATTTCTATTGTTATCATGTAATGGTTTTTCCTTAATGGTTATGTAGTTCTGCATATGTCCGTAAAAGTGTGCGCACTGATTTACATATGTAGCTATGAACCAATGTGTAGGTATGTTTGTAGGTAACTTACATGTGTATGGACATATGCATGTATATATGTTACTGACATAAGATGTGCATACTTGAAGGGGTGCTATATAAAATTGCTGTAATGATAATAATTGTCTGTATGCATGTTCCATTGTTCAGATATGTCTATGTTGCTATATAGCATCTTTTAACTATCTGACAAGTGCTGCTAGACTTTTCCAATTGGAGTTTAACGCTGTGTTGACATGAAACCAATTGGATGGATGAAGACTCCTTGTTTCCATGGATGACAACATTTAAACATCGTCCATCTTACTCAGAACGAATTAGAAAAGTAGCGAAATAACTTCAAAAACACAGACTATGTCACATTCAAAGTCCAAATGAATGAATGTTATCTGGCAAAATCTGTGTGTGGCCAAGTATTGTATTGTATTATATGTGAGCATTTATAAAGCTCCTCTAGTAGGGTGAACCATTCAGAAGTGCTGCCAGTGCAAAAGGCCCCACGAGAAGAAGTAGGTTTTGAAAAAAAGCAAAGAGGATGAGAGACTGCCAGATAGAATTTTAGAGCAAGCATATGTCAAGCGCATTCCACAGAGAGGGACCAATTGAAGAAAAAGATCGAGACTATTCTAGTTCGAGGAACCAAAAGTCAAATTCTATTGGATGAGCAAAGTGGACGGAGGGAGGAAGCTGAATGAGGTCGAAGTCTTACATCAGCCAGGTAACTCGGAGCAAGACCCCACTGAGCCTTGAAGATTAGAATGAGAATTTTGAATTGTATGTGAGCATGAGGGCGCCAGTGAAGTTCATCAAGCATAGAGGTAGAGATGAGAGAGTAGTGAGGAAAGCGAGCTATCAGTCTAGCAGCTGTCTTAAGTACTGACTAAAGAGGAGAGAGATGAACCTTTGGAATGAGAAGGGAGTTACAATAGTCAATTCTAGAACATACTAAAGCATGACCCAAAGGAGTAAAGGTGGAGGAGGAGACAGAACGATGAATGAGCCGGACTCCCGGAGACACCTTAGATGAAAATAGAAGGATCATGTCACCCAGATCACAAACACATGACGAGAAGAATGGGAACAAGTGATTGATGAAAATCAGTATGCAAGAGAAACATTAGTAAGTAGGTCAGTTCTTAATTGTTAAACCATTGCATATACACACTCTGGTGTACGTGCGTCTTAATGGGTGATATATGTTCTTTAGAGCCTAATGTGATCACCCGTGATTGAAACCTAAACAAATACCCTACGATCATTTCATCTTGTTTTGGTCCAATATCTTTGAATTATTCTTGGAATGGTGATGTATCAATGTCCGGTTATATAGATGGATACAGTACATGTGTAATTGTTAGTAACTACATATGTGCTTGTTAGTAAGTACACGTGTACTTGTTAATAAGTACATGATGTACTTTTGTGCGTATGGTTGTAGATGCCCTGAGTGAATTGGCTGCACAGACGGATGTATTCGCAAAGACACACAGCATACCAGTCGCTTTGAGCAAGCCGTCACATGACAATCCACTCAGCTCGCCTCCCATTCATTCATCGAGCTACAGCAGCATCGTCAGCAACACTGGAAAAGTTGGTGATCATCAGCTACCACCGTCGGTTGTGAGCATGGCACCACGACTGGGTCCAGAGGGACTTCTTGCCACTGGTGGAAGTAATACGGAGAACATGGTCATCAACAGCTGCCAGTCAACCGGTCTGATTACCATGTCTGGTGAGTTCTGTGGACTATCAAGAACATCTGTTGTTAAATGAACTTTCTGTGTGTGACAGATGAATATCGTTTAAGTTTGATATAACCATAAAGTGACGCCTCTGTTAATAAGTTAATAGAGGAGAGATGTGTTTCATTGAGTGAACGTTCCTTTTGTGCATACCTGAACTAATGAGTCACTTGACTGGGCGGTAGCTACAGTGGCTGTTTTAGAAGGATGGATGGAGGGACGTATGGAGAGCAGGGACAAGAGATCTGTGGAAGGTGAATGGGTACCCACCACTAGGGGTGACATGTGCCAATCTGCCTCCTTCCCCCTCTCTCTTTGCCTACCTCGAATGCGACATTCTTCTCTTCAAGTCTCTCAGAAGAGTACCAACAACTAGGAGTAACATCTCCCTCCCTAACCCCTTTTTATTAGCAGGAATACTGTTAACGAATTCTCAAGAAATAATTAGGGAATAGGTATACTAACAATGCTCTTTGAAAGTACTCTAGTGTTTTGGCCATATCAGTCCTTGCTCATGGGATAAAGAGATCGTGCTGGTCAGGTGATCATAACTGGTGAATATGACCTTGAGTTTGAACCTCAGCAATTAACGGAGCCAATGAAGGTGATCAAACATGAAAGTACTCTTAAGTGAAGTTGGCGCATAGTTATATCTCTCCGAATTGTTGATTTTAAATTGTTTCTTGTAAAAGGTGCGATGCCAACAAGACCGGCGTCGAGCCGTCCGGTGGCTGCCGTTGGAGCCACGGTCAGAAGGCCATGGACAGGTGGTTTCAATCACAGCCAGTCACTGCCAGAGGAACTGACAACCAACTCTTGCCAGTCAGGTCTGGCTGAGATGGATCTGAATATGGCTGCTGGAAACCGTTTGTACTACGAAGACCCGGCCATCATGACCGGCTTTGGTGGACTTGGCTCGCCAACCCAGAGTTACATGCCGCCTGAAGGTCAGTCAGTACGCTGTTTATACAGCTTCCAAATATACTGGGTTGACACAACATATACAATACTATGCAATAGTTGTGGTACCTAAGTTCTGATTATGGAACCACATCGACTTTCAAAGTATTCTTAGAACATTGTAAAATATTATATTGTCGGATTTGCATGATGCTCTGTGAAGTGCTTGACTTGTAGTGAATCTTTTGTTGATCAACAGTCAAATTGTGTGCTCACTGCTGAAAAACACATGGGGCCTTATTCCAACCATCAGTAGATGTGATAACAATGTTGTCTACTTTAGAAAAATTTATATGCCAATGACTTTCTAACAAACCCAAGGAAATCAATTCCTTCACTGAAGTTTAGCAATTTGTTTAAGCTTCATTGATAAATCTCTTTTTCTGCAAGTGAAAGGAATGCTGGTAAATTGAGTGATGATAGTCAATGTGCATGTGATATCTACTGTGTCGTATAATGCAACGTTGTTCTTTACTGATAGGGTACGATCCATACAGCTATGTTCAAACGATGATGACAAATCCTTTGGATCATCAGGTGACTCTCATGCAAAGACTGCAAGCGGAACGTCGCAAGAGAGTCTTTGAGTATGAGATGCAGAAGCAAAGGGAAGCAGGTAGACATTCATTCATGTCATCCCTTCCTTAAGATGAACAATACTTAGTCTTTGCAACTCCTCCCTGTCTTGCTGACATTTTGCTATTTTGTAGTTAGACATCTGCAAGTCGTCAGTGGATCTTCCTTTTGTCTCATAACAATAACAGTAGCAATTTAATCACATAATTCTCTTTTTTTCTTATTTTTTATAGGAAAGGGGCTTTTCCGTTTTCTCCAAGGGTGACAAATCTTAGGGACTAAAATAAAACTGCATTGTTCCTTCCCTTGTCTACTCAATATTTTTGCTTCTAAAGAGGCAAAGTAGAAGGTGAATCTGATGAAAATTAATTGGATGTTTTATGTAAAATTCTATGATATTAATATTAAGCAGATTGTCGAATAATTTGCAGTGTATGTTATTAAGCATTTTATCCATTTTGCATTTACTTCAGTGGATGTAAAGTAAAGACTTGCTAATGTAAGCAAATTATTGTGGAACATGTTGAAGAGATTATGGGGACAATAAACCCAGTTCAGACATCTAAATAAAAATTAGGTGCGTAGTGTTTTTTTCTGAACAGTGTCTCTGTCTAAGAACCAACTTCAAGTTAGCACCAGGTAGGCAGTGCAATGTTGGATTATTAGTTGACTTTGGCTAGGAGCAACCCAAGATGTACCATGTTGTCTTGTATGGGTGTCACTTGCTACTCAGTTTCAACATGCCCTGGTGTTGAACTATTGACATCTACAAAGGGCAAAGAAGGAGGGTTCTGTCAAATGCGCTCAAATGCTGACATGGGGAAGCATAGATCCAAATTTGGTTTTTACTGACATGCCGTGGGATGATCCCATTGTCTGAAGGATGTTCGTTAATCATACTAATTATTATTTTTAAAAGTGATCCAATCTGTTTCAATTTGATTTGTAAATATAATGTTTATTTATAAATTGGTAATCTCACTTTTAGGAGCTGAATGGCCGGGCTTTGAACTGCCAATGTCAATACCCACACCGGAGCCAACTTTCTGGGAGCCAATAGCTTCTCCAGCCAATCCATGGAGTCCTCTACCATCATCCACCCTTGGAGTCCGACCAACTGGACAGCAGGCTGGCATGTGGAACTTGGGTGCTCCATCCACGGACACCATGGGATGGATTGGTGGCGGTAATATCTGGAGCAGTCCGGAGCTGGAGACCAAGTTGACTCCGCCCAGTCCAGCTGACCTGGGAGACGAGATGCACTCTGGCTCTGCGGCAACCGGTGGAGTGGCTGGAACCCATTCCATCTTTGATCCATTCAACACCCTGGAGATCAGAACTGGAAGCATCTGGAACCCAACCAGCACTGAATCGAGCATAACCAGCTGGGGCTTTGGAGTGAGCAAGCCCAGCGACAACAACAGCATGAAGTAGAATGGATGATTTGTCCGAGGAGGAGCGAGAGAGAGAGAGAGAGAGATAGCAGATCGTCATCATCATCGGATTCTAACTGATTCTAAAACTCTGTCTGTCAAGTAAAAAGATCTCAGCGCTGAAAATGAACAACTCGAGTACTAGCCCAGTGAATTTTTTTTTTAGTTTATTCTGGTTGTTTCGGTCAGCAGTAAAATTTAATGTTACACGTTGAAGCTTTTGCACATGCTATTTTCTCCATCAGCTATTTATCTTTACAATATTCTAAGTCTCATAATCAATTACAGTAAATGAAATTGCAATATATTCTAACCTGTTTTGAAGGAAATTATAATGCAGATTGAAAGAATGAAGTCTATAGCTTTGACAACATGAAGTTTGTGGTTAATAGGCTTGATTATCCATTTATTTTATGTGGGCAATAGTTTGGCTGTGTTGCTAATTTAAATTTTAACAAAAATCGACAGCTAGTCCTGCCATTTCTTTAAATTCTGCAGAACCTAATCAAAATTGTTTAGCATGCATTATATAACTTCTGTGCAGAAGTTCTTACTTAAATAGTTTTATGGTGAATTTTACCATAGCGATAGTAATACGGATCAGTTGCATTCATTGGTTGTAGCGGGCAAAAATGATCTGCGTAAGGCACCGGCTAAAATCCCTTGAAATCTGAAAATTTTTCATTTAGAATAATTAATTATGGTTCAGTTTCTAGGTTTTTAGCAGAAGCTGGCCGCCGGTCTGTAGCTGGTTTTGTTCAGAACAGTTTCTGTGATGTCATTTTGTTTTCTATGTATTCTTCACATCGACTGGTTTGTGATTGCATTGTTTTGTTTGTTGCCACGTGTTATATTCAAATATATCAAAAGTTTACTTTTCTAATTCAATGTCAAAGGATATTTGTTTTCTGTTCCCTGTTTTTCAAGGTGACTCATCGTGAGTTTAAAAATTAAAATTAATTAATGATTGTCGCACTAGATTCACTTTATTACAGGTTAACATAATAGATAACTCACTGTGATGCAAACTTAGTTTATGGTGTAACACTGTTTCATTTGCAACTGCTCAGAATTTGCAAACCTGTGTTGGCATTTTAACATTTATACCGGTATTTCTAGTTTCTCTGTGACCTATATACACATTATATATATGTATATGTATTGTGTTTATACACAGTCTATATATTTTATATATAATCTATGTTACTGTTTTGCTGCAAAAGTAGAAATACATTGATAAAGTCATTGTTCTTGGAATGGTCTTATCGTACATCAGTGTTTAAAACAAGTTTCTTTGGCTGTGTATATCTGTCAATTTCAATTTAATCTACTTTTGTGGGTTAAATGAAGCCATGAATATGTATAATATTGGCAATGTCCTGTAAAACACAATTAGTTGTTTTGATTACTTTTATATGACACTGTTGGTTCGCTGTGCCTATATCTACTCTTTGATACACTTATGTATCAAGTGTAAGTCCAACAAATGGTGGTAGTGACATCATATGCTGGCTGTAGAATTTAGGACATAATAAAAATGGTAACATAAAATATGGAACATTCGCTGTATTACTACAAGCATAGCTTGTTTTGCATCAGTTCATACTTATGGCAATCTGCAATGAAGTCTCTTATGTATTTACTGCATAAATTTTTGTCACATTATTTATAAGACATTATGTTGTTAAATCACAAAACTTCTGACGTAAGGATTTCGTGGATGTAAGGAGGCAGGGTTATCATGTGGAAGGGTGTACTATTTGTTAGACTTATATTATAGTCTGAGTCCCAATGATGATTTCCTGCCTGTTTGAAAGCCTATATTCACACTGAATACTTGCTTCGACTCATTTGAAACTAGATCTGTTTCGGTTCTAACTGTGTCCAATTCGCAGTTTTTTTCATCAGTACAGATCGAATGCTCATCATAGTTCTGCAGTTTGACCAGATTCTGTTCAAGATTTAGTTTAAAGGAGCAAGTCACTCAATGTTGGCACGTTGGCTTTGTTTTATGCATTCTGTTGTCTCTTCTTTTGTCTTCTGTTTTGTTCTGATGTTATGCAATATGCAGAATCTGTTCTGAACAAATGAAATTTCTTGACAGACAGAGTTGAGACAATCGGATTTTCTTTTTTGAGTGTGTTGTGTGTGCTATTACTCCCTTCAAAATCTGATTGACTTTAGCTCGAGTATGCATGTGTGTCTGCGTGCGTGTGTGCGTGTGAATGTTTATACATTCTAGCTAAAACTTATGTTTAATTTTTTTACACGGATACAAATTTATCCTAGGCTATTGTTTGAATCTTCTGTGACTGATTTAAAGAACCTCCAGCTCTGCAAATCCTTTGGGTAATTAAAGATTTCCTGTTTCTTAAGCATTTGTATGCAGGCATTTTTTTTTTTTTGATTCATATTTTCCATTCAGCAATTTTTCACACAGCAGAAGTTTTAAGTTGTTCAGTAGACATTTTTTCTGTATTTGAACCACTAGGGTTTTTCAGGCAATATACAATTGTAGTGTGTGTGAAATATTGGGTTGGATGATCCTTGAGGAGCTAAACTTCGTTGCTAAGTGGTAATTTAAGTGGCTCTGTTTCATTGGTCACAACATGTCTCAGACTCCCTCAGCCAGTGGTCATTGGACATTTATTTCAGGTGCTGATTCGTTTAAACTGTCTTAGTTTTTGATCAATTCAATTTTATCAGAGCTCTAGTTTTTAGTCATTAAAACAGCTGCTTTTGGTTTTAGTAATTTAATATTCAGCCCATTGAATGGTTTTAGGTTGGCAGCTGGCAGCTGGGAGCAGAAGCAGGTGGAATACAACTTTATCTGTTATAGAGGAATTTTTATAGTATATAAAATCAATGTTTTTTTATTTTAAATCGCAGGTCTCATTTGAACAACAGATATTGTTCCTTCCAGTCAAAACTGGAAATGGCGTGTATGATAGAACGTTTAAAATGTTAGTCTTTTATGTTTAGCGTATTCTTTTACAGAGAATTGCGTATGGGTTCATGTTTCAGCTGCAGTTCTTGACATAGAATCTGCTTTAGAAAGTGCTGTGTTGCGAACGAGTGCTTATGATGCAGTTCGTTTCTGTTTTCATTTCAAATGACGTTTATTACCAATGCTTCTGAAAAAATCGTCGAGGCAGTAAAGTACATTCAGTGAGTGCAGTGTGGGCTGTTGTCGCCACGACGTGATTTCGTCACGTCTGGTCATTCGTTGTAGCCACTGTGCTTTGACCGTCATCATCAAGGTTAATACTATGACTGATACACCGGATATGTCATCGGAAATCAATAAAGTACAACAAATGTTTGCATTAAATATGTGTTCCTTGTTCCTTCAATTTTCAAGGGGGGTCTATTTTCGGATTAGTATTGTCCACTAAAAGCTTGATTACTGCAATTCCCATATCCTCAACCTTGATTCCACACAACTTCTGCAAGTGTATGCAACTTATCCAAAGCTGACTAACCAGAGATGTCACCAGAATGCCCCCTCGTCATCTCATCATTTATGCCCTTGGTTATAAGTCCCAGAGCGAATCCACTTCAAACTGCAGCCACTACATCTGCCTTACCAGCTACTCTGCCTCTAACCCTCTGTAAACCGGATCGGCACCTCTGATTCGACACAGCACCCAAGGCTTTCAAGTGGTGCTTTAAAAGCGCGGAGATTACAATTACCTAAGTCATGTCGCTAACCTTCGACTTTTTACAATACTCCCTGGTCACATTTATCTTCGTGAACTCTTCACTGGCCAGTGAACATGCTCTACCCAAACATCCTTCTGTCTAAATCTTACTCGACCCAGGCCACTTCTCATCTCAAGTCCCCACTTCTCAATCTTCAAGTATGGTATTGAAAGATATCCAACACTCCACCATGTCTCTGGAGCAATCTGCCTTCTGAATTCCACCATCATTGCCAATAACCCACCAGTTTAATAAAGCTACTGTGTTGGGACCATGAGCAAGACCTTTGCATACAATTGCTCTGCAGTATATTGTATATGCACCAACATTGCAATGTAGTATAAATATTCTTAGCTATGTAGGGTGTCCACTTATTAACTTTAGAAGAACGACAATATCACATACAGTTATATTGCATTATTGTTAAAGGAATCTTAACTTGCAGTTAACACAGATAGGCATACATAATTCCACGCACTTAAAGCTCTGGTTACTGTTATGTCATTGAAAAGTCTCGAACTCTGATGTGAAGATGAAAATCCTCTCAACCAGTCGCTCCTACTTAACAAAGCCGGTTTAATTGTGCCCTCTTCCAACTTGTCTGATGGCATTAAATGAGACTCATCCTGAAATATGCAAAGCTCGTATGTACCGTTTTATGGGTCCTGAGACCAAGAAGGCACACTTTCCAAACTTCTGCTTTGTGCTAAGTATGGTGAAATTTCCTTGCGTGGATGATTGAGGTCTATTAGAGTTGGAGATAGAGCATGGTATGGTCATTGATGATGCCACACATGAGGGAGAGGTTATAGATTCTAACATGGGGAGGGAGCATTTTAAGGAGATACAAGTGCGGATGGGAAGCCATTGCAGTGCATTGCAGTGTTTCTTTGGTGTGATTGATGAGCAGGAGTTTGTGGAACTGTGATACGAGATCGCAATCTTCAAACTTCTAAGATGCAAATCGGAAGCCAAGTGCAGCTAGGTCACCAGCTTATTCAAGAGTGCTGGACGAGTTCTGTAATGTATAGCATGGATAACAGGACAAAGTTACCGTACGAATTCCTATGTTTAACAACATCTTATAGCTACAACGTTCGTTAACGTCAGCAGTTTTAATTTATTTAAGTTGGTAATAATAATAAGCCTGATATTATTCTTATATGTTATAGATGCAAATCTAAGGTTTGTCCTGACATGAAGGGCAAAGAAAGTGGGATGTTTCTTGAAAGATTTAATGATAGTAGCTAATTGGATGAAGCGGGAACTAAATAAGAAATGTGTGGGGTACTAAATAAGTTTTAGGAATATTAGCACAGAAAGATAAGTAAGTGAGTAAGTATATGTACATCATAATATGAACGTTCAAAACAATGTACACTCTCAAAACAAACATATCAAGCAATAACACAGCAATTAGACATCCTCAAAGTAGTTAGAGTAAAATAATGTACACTCATAAAATAATCATAACTAGCAATTACACAACAGACATCCCATGAGTAACTAGAGTAAATAGAAAGATTTCAGTTTGTAGTTTCAGACAGGGTGATCATAAGTTTAAAATTGTGGTCCTGGTCGTATTTTATTTTGTTCTTTTTCCTATACATATCCTATTTCATCAGTTTTCTTTCTCTGCTGAAAACTTTTGTGCGAAAATGAACTTGATTACATCCAAAACTACAAAGAAAAACGAGTTAGCCCAGATTGTTCTTTTGCCGTTAATAGGTCTGCATTTACAGTTATCTCAGGAGAAACTCAGTCGGTATTAAGTAATATCTTTGGACAACCACTCAGACTTAGCGCAGCGCTCATGTTAAACTAAATTGTTAGTAAATTCCTGCGCTTAGCTCACAAGTAGCGCTTTAGAATCTGGAATTTGCGGTTAGACCTACGAATAGCAATTTTGAAGTACTCTATGTGTACCGAACTAGCGATGTCATAAAATGTACTATATTATAGTATATCTATGACTAGGCTCTCGTGGCTTGTTCTTTCATTAACTTCCGTTTAATGAAATTAGTTATCCTTTAAATGGACGATATTAACAGTTTATTTGGAAGTTGTTTAAATATAATGTTGTAAGAGTTGCAGTTGCTTGTAAAACTAGGAAGAAACGATTAAACTAGGTAAGAATTAGTGCTGGCTTCGGCAATTATGAGCGTTTCACTGGGTCGCCGAACGTGATGGTAGTAAAAAAAAGAATAATTGCACAATTGTGAATTCGATCTCGCCAAGCTTGTGTAATAAATTAGGCTTGCGGTTGTTGACAAGCGTTTAAAGGAATGCATTTGTTGAATGTTACAAAACCAATGGAGAAAAACAGGTATAGTATGCCAATTAGGATAACATCGTGTGCGAATTGTTTAGTTTTACTGCGTGTTGTTATTCGGTTTCATTAGAATTTCGCCATATTGTGTGACCAGTCGTGGTTAATTTTTAATCAGACTTAGTAATTTATGTTTACATTTTGTTTCTGTAGTTAATTCTTTTACTGTTTCGTTTTTTGCTGTTCATATTAATGTTTTCGCTGTAGTATATTGGACAGATGAACGATTTTTGTTGCTGTTGTTCTTAACTTGGATGTTTTAACAAATGCATGTATGGGTACAGAAGTAGGTCGCATACTTTGTTGCTCAGAAAATAATACGTGCATACAGCATGTTTATGTATACACAGAAAAATGGCAAGTAGAGCAACAAACTGCATATGGAGATGGATCTGTTTAGTATGTGACAGGTCACCTTTGTGACCTTCCTATTTAGAAGGTTCTATTTAGCATCAATGTGATTATACCGTGACTGTAAAAACGTTTTGTCACAGTTGTTTGTGCTTGCATATGGTGGTAAGTTAGATAGTATGATGAGTGAAAAGCATTTAATGAATATGGCCTCATTTTGTGCTCATTTGTCTCAGACCTTGGATTCAGGGTAGCTGAACATATGCATTATTAGTTTAATAAATAAAATTGATGACTAGAAGTTTAACAATTTTATGATGTATGTTTTTTAATTTGTTTAATGGCATGCTGCATGACACTTGCATTTGTATAATGTAGTAGTATATCAATGCAACGTGATGGCAGATGGAGCGAGGTGGGGTAGTGGGATGTTCGGTGCCTTGCGTTTGGAGGGTCACAGGTTTGAACCCATCCAGAATCACTAAGTAGCAACCTTGGACAAGTTCCTCAACCATATAATTGTCTGTGAGGAAGGCAATGGGAAACCACCTCACTTATCTCGTCCCCGGGTGGTGTAAGGCAAAATGGACCTGCATTCGGGCAGAGAACTCAACATCATCAGCAGTATATGTAACTACTGTTTAGCATTCTCTCTGTTGTAAACCCTGCGTCCTTTACTCTGCTCACTGTGCTTGCTATTGTTCCAAGTTGACATTTCGCATGCTGGTCACTGTTTCAAGTTTGAAACATATTCTCATCTGTAGAGTAATGCATCCTAAAACTTTTTAGCTCAGCTGGGTTATATTAATGATCGATTTATCGTCAATTAGTTTTAGCAATCTATTATTCATTAATTGACTTTAACAATTAAATTATTTGAGACAATTAATTGAAGAACCCACTTGTTTTAGCTCAGCGGGGTTATATTAATGATCGATTTATCGTTAATTAATTATGACAATCTATTAATCGTTAGTTGATTTCAACGATTAAATTACTTAAAACAATTAATTGAAGACCCCAGTTCTATGTGAGAGACCTTTTTAACTCAGTTGGTTATATTATAAACAAAACACATTGCTAACTGAAATCGAATAGTGCTAACTGAACATGCTGGACTGCTGGTGTGCTTATTACGGGATTGGTTGAACGAAGATGTTTGAACTGAAAAAGTGAACAAGACATACTAACATGGACAAGTAAATACTATATATAGCTACTAACTAATGATAAATATTAATCATACTATTGAAAAATAAACAATGATGAATAATGTAGTATATTTCTAATTACTTTATTAAGATTGCATATAATCTCAATTGACTATTTATTCATTGTTAATTCTTAAGTAGTTGCTACTCCATTAAGTGACCTCAATGGCGTTTTAGATGTGACTGTTCATTGTGACATGCTTTGCTTTTTGAATGTATCAGTTTTATGTAGACTGAGCAGAAAGGTAGGGTGAGTTCTACATCTGTGATCTTGAATTGCCAAGAGTTATCATTAAAAAAAATGGATGCTGCTACTAGACCAGTGTTTCATAAAGTTTGCAGTTAGATGCATTTACACTATCAGTGTACATTGTACAACAATAATTGTGATGCAGTGAATCAGCAATATGGAAACATAATAATCTTTCAGGTGTCTGTGCCTTTGAAATGTCCCTTTCAGACTGGCTATTAATATATATAAATATGTAAATAAGTGTGTTCTTTATGAAACACTGGCAAATGCATGTTACATTAAAAAGTTGAAAAAAAAGTGTTGCTGTAATGGAATAAAGTTAGTCAAAACAAATATTATAACTTAGCAACTGAAGCCTGGCTGTACAACATCGTTGCCAGGAAACTATGTCTGGGGAGGTAACCATATCTAGGGAGAACACGGTTATGTGAGCGTGGGTAGTACTGGTACAGGTCATTTGAAAAAGGTAGTTAGTCATGGAGAGCATGTCCAGGATTGTTTAAGATGTTCATGTTAACTCAAATAAGAAAATGATGTAACGATTCTGGCTTTATTTGCTTATGGTACAGCTTCTTAAATTTTTCGTTTAGAATTCAGTCCTAGTGAACTGACCTTCTCAACGTTGATCTGATCATCGCAATCTTTTAGTGTGCAATAGGTTAATACGTCTGGCATTAGACATTTTGTTTGTTGATGATAATGAGATATTCTTTTATTTAGAAATAACACAATCTGACAATAACGCAGAAATTCTTACATGAGTGACATTGAACTATGATAGTAGCTAAAATTAATAACAAACTAGTAGATGTTTTTGTATAATGATCTGGGAATAAATTGAGTCGTCTTTGGGTAAGTGGACATGGTTGTGTGCTCTTGGTTTTAATTGGTGATTGGAGTGGGGACGGAGTAGAGGTAGGAGTTGGTGAAGAACATGCTTGAGATTGTGTAAAGTGGATCACTAAATGCTTGTTTACAATTGATAATTCAGTTTTCAATGTATGTATAGATTTGCAGACAGAGGAGCGGAAATGAATTGTACCAGGCGTGGGGAAGAGCGACTAAATATAAATGAAGTGGCATTCTCTTTTTCAAAGGTAAATAAAGGTGATTTACTGGTTATCTTCAGCTATTTTCAGTATAAGACACTCATTGCTAACTAAACCAGGATTCTGTCACACCAAATGGCATTCGGGTAGGACATTGTTTACCTTTATTTAATGTAAGTCTTATGCAGCAGTCTGTTTGGTAGCTTGCTTAGTCTGTGATTCAACAGTTGCCGGTTGGAGTCTACTAAGTGGACTGCATATAACAACCATGTTCAGGCTCTTCATTACCAGCTGTTGTCTCTGTCATCAAGCAGTAGAATTTGCTTGCTAAGTGAATTTGTGCTTCTAATGGGCTGTTCATAAATGCGTCTTCACTGTGGCTGTCATTTTGGCGATGGTGCAAAAGCTAAGCCGATGTAAGACAGAACTCGAAAGAAGAAGGATTCAGGAAGAGGCTTCATTTGAAAATAATCCAAATATAATTTAATTGCATTAGCATTTTTCATCTGCAGACAGCATAATTAGGTAAGTAAACTTCAGTCTCTCTGTGGATGTGATACTAGAGGTTTCAATGAGGCTATGGAATCATATGGATGTCAAGCTGTGGTTGGTTGTTACAATAACAAATGTCTTGAGGTGTTTCATTTGGTAAATATGCTTCAAGTAGTCATGATGATGGATTTATTAATAGTTAACTCTTGTGATTCAGGTGTCAGAGGAAAACCTGAGACATCTCAAGGAAACGATGACGGTTGAGGATATTTTTAGGGTGAGTCAGTTGTGTTTTTTAACAACTTAACCCTTTAACGACCAGCGTTATTGATTATGCCTTACATATTATTACACGCTGGTCATGAAAGGGTTAAACATCAGTGTAAGCATTGGTGCTATGGTCTTGACTTACTTTGTGTCTAGAACCTACTTATCAAGATCATGAGCTAGTTAGTTGTTTCTGTGGTGTCCTCCATAATGTCACTCCTGTTCTGGGTGAGAAGTTATTAGCTGGATGCAGAACATCATATGTGTCTGAGGCGAATTCTGCATGCTTCGTGGTGTGATAAAACTATTTCAAATAATACTGCAAAGAACAGATTTGAGAATAGAATATGGAGAAGATATCAGAAATAGAGGATTAAAATTAACGGAACATGTATTATGCATGGACAAAGATAGAAGAGCAAAGGATCTATGCCTATGAAGGGAATAGGAAAATGCTGAGGAAGGACATGGATGACTTGGCAGAAAAATCACCTGAGATGACTTTGAGATGTTTTGGCAGAAGATTGATGATGAACATGGTCTGTTTGAATGGGGAATCTACATTACCCAGCGTTAAGGACTGCAGGGAAAAGAGACTATGCATGAAATAGGTATTAAGTAAGACCAGGTCTTGAAGTGGGACGGCATGAAACTTTATGCCATACCTGCACCTCTCCTGGCCGATTGCATGCATACCGGTACTTCTCCAGACCAAAGAGCAGGAGAGGGTTATGGTTCTTGTAACCATACCGACACCTCTTTTTTCCCACTTCAATCCCTGAATACGACAATTTACAGGTGATGCATAAACATCAGAAAGATGTTTGGCTGTGCTTTGTATGTCCTGCACATGTTTTAGTTTCACCTGAGAAACCTTTGTGATACCAATGACCAGTTTTGTTTTGACTGGCTCTTGGTTGTTTAAAAGTTAGTTAGCTGCAGTGTATGTGTTTATTCTGTTATTGTGGACTGACAGTTTATGGAACTGATTTTGCTCTGTGCTATTTAATTTAAGAATCTTAGATCTGTCTAACGATTGTGAAAATCAAAATCCTTAGGTGTGAAACATCTCTTCAGTTTACCTGTAAGTTGTGAGTAATCAGAAATGGTTATATTTGAAGTATTAGACATGAAGAGAACTCAGGAGTAAGAGGAGTCGATGGGACTGTAGATCAGTCTGTGATGAATGAGTGATTGATTATGCTTATAAAAAAGATATTTGAGGAGTTTTTCAGCTGAACTTATTGTGTACTTCATCATTGTAAATTTATTTGTTTTATTTTCAGGAAGTAACTGTTAAACCACTTACTCCGCTTCACGACAGAACTGCTTATTCCCCACAAGATCTGGTAGGGAGTTTTGCTATCTTTAAATCAATGTTCATCTGAATTTAATTTGCGTTACTATAGCGATGAGCTACATTGGCTTCCCAGTCACTTTTAGGTGTATATATGTGTCTTATGTTATGCAGAAACTGCTATGGTCATATTTTGTTGTGTTTGAGAAGTGATCTTTTGGGATATAATATCTAATTTTCTGGACATGTGGCTAGTGTAAGTTTATCTTTGGTTGTTGCTGCTCAGGTGACCCTACCCAGCAGGGTCACAAGACCCCTCTCGTGTCCCCTATGTATGGTGGGTAACATTATGTGTAATGGTGTAGTATTATATTGTATACATTGCTTGCTGGACGAACAATTTGTTTAGATTTGATCCAGCATTAATAATGATGATGATGATTTTAATTTATTAATAATATAAGTTTGGTAAACCACATTCTTGTAGCAAGTTGATGTTAGAAATAGGATTATGACAATATGTCATAGAGGGTTGAAGTGGTGGTTGCATTTCATGACAGCATTTTGAAACCGTTTATATAAAAATACGGATCATTTGTATTACTTTTGACTTCCTCATTTGACATAGATCTGTGACTTTGATTATCATGGTCACTGAAATATTATAGCCATTGGCACATGAGATTACAATAGTCTGGGTTGTATTGTCAGCTTTTTCATGTCATCAACAGTTGCAATCCTTGTAATTTACTGCTAGCTGAGTTAGTGTTCTTTCCTTTATTTACAATTGCTGTTAATGACTTGGAAAGGTTGAATTTACTTTACGTTTCTGTATTTTTTGCTTTCCATTGTGTTGGAGGCATTGTTTGAATATCAATCAGCCTGTTGGATGTCATTCTATATTGTGCTTCAAAATCAACAGTGAGAGTTCTCAAAAAGTAATGGTATTGAAATAATTGAATTGCATTTTCTCCAGGAAGTAGAACGATGAGTGTTGTATGGAGTGGGTCTGCCTGTAATTCGGTATTTCTCTTTCTGATATGAGGTGCTTTTTCTTGTAGCTGACGCCTTCATCCATCAGGTCATCACTGTCTGATGCAGATGTCGCTGAAAGTGATAAGGACAGCATCAGCACAGATGAAGAAAAGTCGTCTGACTCAAGTGATTCGGAGGCAAGTGAATCAGAATCATCAAGTGGTTCGGTTTCAAGCTCAGCTGAAAGTGAACAATCAGACCGTGAGCCTAACAGCTCTGCTCAAGACATATGGCTACAAGGAAATCTTGCTCAGTCGAAGGTAGCCACACTGAGCACGGTTCGATTAAGAACACCGACTATAAGCCCAGCTGAGGGCAGGATGACATCTGACAGTGGACTAAAACTTAAATTAACCCTTCCAAAATCTGCAAATTCCAATTCGCAACCTCCTTACTTATTGGACAGCACAGCCACTAGTGAACTCTTTAATCCTATGCCATCGCAGCCAGTGGTGCCTCACAAGTCTTCAAAGCGACAAGACAAGTTGCCTGCTGCCATGCCAGTGCCTTCGACTGCCTCCACTGTCACCTCTGGTGGGGCTGAAACAGTGCCAGGCACAGGCGGTGCAAACGCCGTGCCAGGCACGGGTGCTACGACGACCGTGCCGCAGAAAAAGGCGCCGCCATCGCCCAGAACTCTTGCAAAACTGACCGGTTTGGATTTTAAACCATTGCCGAACATAAGCATTGGAAAGAAGCGACAGGCTACCGAAGGAAATACGAAAGCTGTCAGTAAGCACCAACGAACGGATGACAGACGAAGGGGAATGAGTGCGCTACAAAGAGCTTATTCACCGTATGTTACATTTCATCTTCTTCTATGCTAGTTTTAAAATTTTGCCCATGCAGTCAGCTTTTGCATAGATTTTGCATCATTAATTTTTTAATCAATTTGATTATAAAATGTTGTCAGGTTGTAAATTTTGAACATGGATCGAAATTAGCTAACCCAGTTTCTATGCTGCTGATGATGAAAATGTCATTTTATATATGACAGTTGCAATCTAGCAGCTAAGGTATGTAATGTTTACATTGTGGTTCTTATGACTTGTCTTAAGGATATCTAGTGCCCACCTCATCATGTGATAGTTGGCATGACAGTCATATGGTAAAATCCACTAGGATTGTTACAAGGACAGTTTGACTGGTTTGAGCTCTTTGAGGCAAGTACCATGTGGATATTTCATGCAGTTTTGACTTTTGAAAAGAGGTCAATATCAAATGCAGGTGTATTTGTGTTTATTTTTGTCAATGTTCTCAATTTTCACTGTTGAAATGAATGAGTTTTGAGTGTATATACATGGATATTTGTGAATGAACTTGTTGGCGCTTATATTACATAATAATTTACACAATTATTTTAAATTTATCCAAATCAGAGCAGCAATTGTAGATTATTATAAGGTATGATTATTTATTAATTATTCATTATCTTTGCATTTCATTTTTTTATGTTAGATGCTGTCCAAGGCAGAAATGTCAATTATCTCAATTTTTAGAGTCTGTTTTTGCAACAACAAAAAAATGTCATCTTGTGATGTAGTTGTTTCTTTGCATAATTTATTTTAAGCGGAGAAGAAGTAAGATAACCGAGTTAAAATTGACATTCAAACACTAAAGAAGTGATTGTAAGTTTAGTGTTTGAACACAAACACTAGAAGTATTACTATAGGTTTAAAAGTGAATGTTCACATGAAGAGACATCTTTTTTATTACATTTTGCTTTATCTTTTGCCTTACTTGTTTTTTTATTGATGTGTTTCATATTTGTTTTCAGAGAACGAAACCGTGAAATCCCAAAACCCATTTCAAATGGCGAATCTTTGGAAGATGAGCTGGAAACGACTTCGATGGATTTTGATTCCATCGACTATAACATTACGGAAAGGACGATGTTTAGTGAAGATCCACTAGGACTGCGGAGACTTCCGGGTGATTCGGATCTCTTTGGCGCTGATAAGGTCCATTCATTTTTTAGTGGAGTCATTTCATTCATAGCTATTTCTTGGTTAACAAGATTGAGAAATGGAGAAGTAGTAAGATACCCGAGTTAAAATTGACATTTTCGATTCTGGCTCCATTTATGTGAGATTCAGTTTGTGTCACAGATTAGCAAGTAAGAGCAAAATATTATATTTAAAAAAATGATATGGTTGCTTCTGATATCTGGTGAATATATTACAATACAACTGCAATTTGATATTACCTTCCTTACAATTAGTTCAGAAGTGCACACACGCTTCAAGGTGCAATTGCAGATATATTGCAGAGCAATTGCGTGAAGGATTTGCTCAAGTTCCCTGTGCAGTAACTCCTTGGGCGAGTGTCAAAACCGCACTCTCCGCATTACAGGCCGATCGCTCTAGCCAATCGGCCACCGTGCCACACATTATGTTCTCGTTTGGCAGTTTATCCTAAAAGAATGTGCCACAGTCCAATTATAAGCATATTCTTGTTCTATGGTTCAATGCTGAGTGATTCAATGCTGAGTGATTGGGTTGAAAGTGCATGTGATTTGTCATACGATATCATCAGTGTTTTATCTGCAACAGGTGGAGGAAAATGGAGAATCAGGTGACGGGAGTACGAAGCGTCACCGTAAAAAGATCGGCGACATCTGGGGCTCGATGGTCTCTCAGTCGGAGGGTCCCACTGAAGAATTTCGTGACCGAGAAATTTTCGCAAGAAATTCAACAATAAAGTCACGAAGAGTCGACTACCCCAACAGAAGAAGAGACTGGAGCAAACCGCCCGAGGAAAATGGACATTCAAGAGATTCTCATGATCAAGATCGTAGTAGCCATCGTGACAGAGAAAGAGAGCGGGACAGGTCGAGGGAAAGGTCTAGGGACAGAGATCGAGAAAGGACTCGAGACAGAGGTCGGGACAGAGGTAGAGAAAGAGTTCGAGATAGGTGTCCAAGACCCACGACAAAATCGGTACATTCACAGACTGCCAATGATCTAGAGGAGAAAGAGAGAAGTAATGTCGACAGTACGGACAGTGGTTGCCCGGTCAATGGAGGCTCAAACAATACAAAGTATGTACTAGTATTCATCTATTTTATCACCATTATTATTCTTTTATGACATTTAAAATTAGGAAGTTCTTGTAGCACAGAATGCTAAATTTCATGCAACCAAATATGTGTGTATGTGGGAACCTGCTTTCTCCTGATCTTCATGCTGGCATGTTGCCATTCAACTATCTACCCATTGAGTGCATCTCATATTGTTTCTGAATAGCCAGAGTCTCACTTGTTTAGATCAGTTGGATAGCTATACAAGCAATGTTTATGGGGTATGACTGAAAGGTGCTATATAAGTGTTCTGTTACAGTACATTACATGCTAACCATAAAATATTTTACTATTGAACTGGAGAATCTGCATTGATTTATATGGTTCTCCTATCAATCCAGGAGCAAAAGTATCTCTGAAGTGAGAGTCCTTGTGCTCCAACGGAAAATGCGTTTACAGTTCCCTAGTTAATTATTGTGTCATATTTTTTCATTTTCAATATGTCTGCATTATAGTGTTCCGCTTGAGCGATCCGCAGTATATTGTGATCGAGCAACTGAGCTGGAACATTTGACCAAGGAAGTGGTATGTCATTGCTTTGAATTCTTTCCTATTACTGCACATCTCTGTGTAATACAAGAGCAGATGAGAGACAGTATTTTGTGTCAGTTGAGCAGGACAGAGATTTGCTCATTGGAAAGGGGGCCCTGAAAAATAATGTGTTGATGAAATTTCAAGTTTGTTGTCATCCATTCATTCTGGGCACTTGTAAAGCAGTCCTTCTAGAAAACAGACCCGGGATCGCTCCCAATCCAGCCATGGCTAAAGATAGAAGATTTGAGTGATTTATCAAACCAGGTTTCATTGGTCTATCTTTTGAGGGCGTTTACGTAACATTCTGATACAAACATTCTGATACAAACATTCTGATACAAACATTCTGATACAAACATTCTGATACAAACATTCTGATACAAACATTCTGATACAAACATTCTGATACAAACATTCTGATACAAACATTCTGATACAAACATTCTGATGCTACTTGTCATGTGTGATACTGTCCTATAATTGATTCTTTGCAGGTGTTGAACAGCAATGATGTGCTTTTTGCAGTAGATATCTGGTTTTGTTGATATGATACTGTTGCACACATCCAGTTAGATTTATACTTAGCACTTCAATGGTGACAGTGTACCTGAACCGTATCGTTAGCCAATGCAGCTCGTCATTTAAGTGCTAATTGAAGGATTGTTTGCAAGGTGGATGATCAGGCAGGGTGGTCGGCTATGCAAGGTAGATGGCTATGCAAGGTGGATGGTTCAGCAAGGTGGCCTGTCGAATTGGTACCTCAGTCAAGTTACTCCTGCAATGTCATTACCATTTTTTTGATGGACCCATATTGAGACTTATTACTAACATTTTTTTTCACGATGAATGATGAAATCAGCAGAATTTAGAAGGCCAGAACTTCAAAATTGTGGTAGTGATTTACACCACAAACCTAGAGGTTATTATAATGATATTACAATATAGATATCACAACAAATGTAATGCACATATTTACAACAATTGCCTCTGTCTAATTTCCAGTGGATGGTCTTGTGTTTTCAACTTGTAGTCTGACAGTCGGACAAAGATGTTTGTGAGTACGCACTGGTCGATTGTACTGGTGCAGCAGTCGTTTGCAATGCAGAAGGAGAAGGCAGATCCAAAGGCTCTGTCGACAAAACTCAGGTCTCTGGGCAACATGTGCAAAGGCAATGAGGAAGCAATATTGGACGAGATGAGAAAGGATGCTCAGGAAGAAGACAGAACTTGGGCCATTCTTCACATTATCACGTATGTAGTAGGCTTTTCATGTGCAAAGGGTAACGAAGGGAAGAAATATGATGCTATTAACAAAGACATGGATTTTGACGATACACCATGTGACATAATGGCTGATCAGTTAGAGCGGTCGGTGCGTAACACTCTGTGTGCGCTGAGTGAGCGGGTTCGATCCTTGTTCGAGGCGTCAGTCACTGTGTCGAGACCTTGAGCAATATGTTGGAAGAAGGGTGATATCTAATTTCAAGAATTTCAATTTCACTAAAACTCTGACCACTCTCGCAGGAGTGAAATTGATCGTGATGAATAGTTGCTTGTGTTGTATTGTATTTAAGCATATGTAGAGCGTCTCCAGTAGGGTCAACCATTCAGAAGCGCTGCCAGTGCGCATGGGCCCTAGAAAAGGCTTTGAGGAAAGCGAAGGAGGATGAGCAACTACTAGATTGAACTTTAAAGTGAATTGAAGGAGTAAGCACATTCTACAGAAAAGAATTGTGTACTACATGCAAGATTTGTGCTCTTAGATAAGTTTGTCTGTTGCTACAGACATTTTAATAAGAGATGCAATTCAGATCTGGTTCAAGTTAAAGTGTTGGGTATGATGTCAAAATGTATTGCTTGTTGGTTCTTGCCTTCTGATATCATTGATGTAAATGATCAGATTTCATTCGATTCAGATTATAAATATTTTTAAATAACTAGAAATGTAAATATTACTCTAAAAAGGATTTTTGATGAAGAATATTAATGTATTTTAATAAGAGAATGCACTTCAGGTTAGGTTCAAGTTGAAGTGTTTGGGTATAATGGACCTGTCAAAGTGTATTGCTTGTTAATTCTTGCCTTCTAAGCTTGTAAATATTTTTAAATTAATAGAAATGCCAAATTCACTTTTAAAATGATTTTTGATGAAGAATAGTAATGTAATTGTTCTTTGTGTTAATTTTTGATTTTACTTCAGAATATCAGATCATTATGTTTTTATGATCAGAGTGTTTTGACTCTGATGAATGCAATTATTCTTGTTTTAGTCTGCAGATTCAGTCATACTCCTGTTTTCGCCAGTGGTCGTCTCGAATACGGGATATCGAGAAGTTGAGAGGACTCATTGATAGTTTTGTGGTAAGAATGTTGAAGCACATTCATCAAATTCATGAAGTTTCATTAATTCATGATTCGTATGAAATACAAAATCATTTCTCAACACTAATGATTTTCTCTTTAGAGTGATCTTTCACTGTGAATACTTTGAATATATTTCATCCGAAATATAGTATGTCTTACTGGATTGCTTAGGTGATGGAGCAGCTGTATAAACATACCTCAATGTGACTTGAAGTGTTAGCCACTCAAACTTTTTTATCCCTGCACTGGGCTTTTGCTGCAGTAGGTACATCCTTAAAATGAATTACCTCCAGCAGTCCAGAGTAGGATTCTTTTGGGTATCTCGCCTACACCTCTTCATTGCGTAAAGACCTTTATTTGATAGGTCCATTGTATCAAATGCTTTAACTTGAGCGAAAAAGACAGGCCTGTCATGCTAAGAGCACCTCTGAATATCCTGCTGTGAAATGCACTTTAGAAACACATTAGTTTGTCCATTAATAATAACAGTACCTGGCTACATATGTGTAACTTCTTCTTTATGAAGGTATAACCTTTACAAAGGTGTATCATCACCCTCATGTTTATGCTATCTTTTTGAATGTTTTTAATCATAGGTTTAGTCTGTAGTGTTTCAAGAAGCCATGATTTTGAGCTAGACCTGATTTTGATGAATTATCCAGTAGAAAAATTCTTTGTGACATCTGTGTTCGTGTTTGATACGATGCACTTCTATGTATGTATGGATGTATGTATCAGCCGACTTATGGCATTTAAGAGCTGCAAGTGTGTTTTTGAGAGGTTTATGATGCTCTTGGACTACTCTATTTTTCTACTAGTAAATGGTTTGTAAGAAATTTATCGTGTGACAATATGCAGAAATTGAAAGCGTTTGGAAGGATCCATTGATTATTATAAAGAAAAGTTGAAAGATATGCACATGGTGCAATCGTGTAACATTGGTGGAGATGGATGGTGGTTAGCGAATGGATTGCTCATCAATGGATTTTATGAGTTCAAATTATGAACAGCTTAAATATTTATACTGAGCAGTATCTACTTCTATAGCCATTGTCATACGGTTGATATTTAAGTTGTTTATGGATTGATTGTTATTAGTAGCTGGTATGACCCCCACAAGCTCAGATGAATTGGGACATGACTGGATTATTAGTAATTGGTATGATCCCCCTGCTCAGATGAATCAGGACATGACTGGATTAAGTTGTTATTTGCTAACAGGAGAGTAACGAAGTTCGATTAACTCTGACGAAAGATGAAAGTTTTGCGTTCAAAAATTACTTTAATCATATGCACTGGGTTTACCGAAGCCAGAATTACATGGATCGAGCCGACCAGTACATGCAGAAAAGCGGCAGAGGTAAGTCAGATGACAACGACTTCACTTTTATGGCTTGTGGTGTTTGTGTTAAAACGAGTTTTACTTGGTTTGCTAACTCATGTGCTGTGCTTACCGACGTGGTGGTAACTTTGGCCCAATTCTCTTTCTGGTGCCATCTACTTTACGTTTTCTGTCCCACTTCCAACATGGAATCGTTTATCTGTTACATCTTTAGCACTTGTAGTTGTATGTTATCCCTAAGTTGACTCAGAATGGCATATTCGTTTGAGATATGAAACTGTTGGACCTAAGTTTGCTCTTGTTCCACTGCTTCATGGAGGTTAGTGTTGCAAGTTTGCAACTATCTTTTCTCGTCCATACCATTAAATAATTATTAGTTCTGCTAGTCTAGAGTTGTAAAGAGGACAGATGCTGTGGGTGTGTTTTCTTATAATTATCAGATATTAATTGGAAGTCTACATGAATTTTGCTGGCACTTCCTTTGACTTTTATGGCATTTTTATGTTATGCTGTGATGATAGAGATGTAAACAACGTTTCTCTTTTGTTTTAGTGATGCAGTTCTTCCTGCGTTTAAGACAAGATGTAGGTCACTTGCTGATGAATAGTTCGTTAAATTTTTTCGTGAGGTATGTCTCGGAAGCACTCCAGCGTCTGGGATATCAACACGTTATCCCGTTATGACCTCTGCATGTGACCTTTGGCCTTGTTTTGATTATGGAGCTGCTGAATTTTTTACAACTTCTGAACCCAGACTGAACCCTGTTCTGCAGTATTCAAAAGTTGTCCTCAGAAAAGACGTTGACCCTTCATGACTAAATATGTAGACTTGACTGGTTATATGTAATACATTTAATATACTTGTGCAAATGTTGTTGTGTGTTTATGCATGCGGTTATGTTGTTAAAGTGGTTTACTATGGAGTTGAACTGCACTGACTGAAGAGGGAGGATTTTGTGTATAATGGTAATGTGATTGGATATGCCTATTGTATCCATTTTGGTGAATTAAATTTTTTAATGGATTTTTGTTCAATTGTTTCTACATCTGACCACAGATAGGAATAATGTAATGTAATGTTCTGCCTTTCAGCAGTGTGCTAAAAAGTACATTGAGGAAACAAATATTGCTCACAATTTTTATCTTGGGATCCAGACAGTTTTTAAGTTGTTTGGGTGCAAGTGGGTGAACCTTTACCATATTAAAATTGAAAATCAGGTCTTACAGTGAGAGCTTTAAAAGGGTACATTCTGATGACTTTTAGACACACGTATGTTGGTTTTTTTAATTCCATTTGGTGTTAGAGATTGTCTTCTACAATTTTCTACCCCAAATTATATGACTTCTCAGGTTTCATTAGGGCCTATTAGGCAGATGTGTTCCTCCCTTAAAGGACCATATTTTTAGTTTCCCAAGTACTCCAATAGGATTGTTCAGAGAATATACAATAGTAGTATAAGGAGTACAGGAACTGTGGATCCTTCTGATGGACGTACAAAGATAGGGACAAGAGGCATACGCACACGGACAAGCACACGGACACGTACAAAGAGACATACGCACACATACAAAGACACACGCACACATGCAAAGACAAATACGCACACATACATACAAAGACACGCACGCATAAGCACAGACACGCACACATACACACATACATACATATACGCACATACACACGAAGAGAAACGCCCATTTTTGGTTTACGGCTCAGTCATTGGCGAAACGGCGGCGGCGGCTGGCCCTTCCCCCTCCCCTAGGGCGGCGCGCTCATCAAAGGAACGGCCGTAGGTCGTAAAATTGACGAAATCCATACGGTATAGGAACTCATACAAAAACATCGTTTAAATACGCGCCAACAGTGGATCGTTTTACTTAGGCTCCACATAATTGCAATCCCACCAATTCTGTCATCTAAAATACAATCGATGCTTAGGCCTTGTGCGGAATTTGACTTACCTACTTTCTAAAGGACATTAGACGATTGTTTATCTATAAAACTTTGGAAAATAGCGACGCTCGTTTAGTATCTACGACGAACTCGAAGCATAAACTGATCGCTTCGCGACATTATACGAAAAGTAACGTCATGTGCCGATCCATCGTATACGTAAAAGAACGCGATTTTGCCGAAACAGTCAAATCGGCCGAGAATTCCGACCCGGATCTCGAAGATATCGTAAAGTCGCCAACGATGGGCGAAACGGAAATTGTTGAAGGGTCATCGATAGAAGAATTGTCCGATTCTAGAGGATGCAGTTGCGATGGTAGCGATGACGAGAAATTCGTCTCCGCCGCGGACATTTTAGCCGAATACAGATTAAAATGCGCTAGGAAGGAAAATGAAACTGAAAACAATGTTGATATGCAGACATTGTCGCTCGCGCGGCGTTGAATCCATGTCTCTGCCTTGCGCTCACATCGTGTGCTGCGAAAATTGCGCGGATATACTGAACTCGTGTCCTCTGTGTTCGGAGCGTATATTGAGAACGGTCAAAATTTATATGATCTAAAAGTTTATAAATTTATTTCGGATCGCGAAACATTCACTCTCGAGTATGGATCCAATTTGGCAACACCCGTTTTCAGCAATAATAAGCGACTCCAGCGGGTCAGGAAAGACGCAGTTTACTCTTAGTTTCATCGATCACTTACCGCATATGGTGAAACCCACGATCGATAAAATTCTATGGTGTTACGGAATATATCAAGAAATATTTGACGGATATCCGCAAATTCAATTTCACGAAGGTCTGCCGGACTTGAATATTTTCGACGGCAAAGAGAGAACTCTGCTCGTTTTGGACGATTTGATGAGCGAGACCGACGAACGCGTTACAAAAATCTTTGCCAAGATAGGTCATCACAGAAACGTTTCCGTCTTATACCTGACGCAAAATATATTCTACAAAGGCAAGCATACGAGAACGATAAGTCTGAACGCTCAGTATTTGGTTCTCTTCAGAAACGTAAGAGATTCCACGCAAGTTGCGAATTTGGCTAGGCAAATGTTTCCCGGAAAGTCCAATTTCATGTTGGATGCCTTCGGCGACGCTACCATGGCGCCTTTCGGTTATCTATTGGTCGATTTAAGACCGGATATCGACGAGAAATGTCGATTAAGGAAGAACATTTTTCCGGACGAGAAACATTACGTCTACGTTAGAAAGTAAAAACTATATAGCTATTCGGGAGCAAAGTTCTGTAGTCATCGATAAAAATGTCTTCGAGATTGAAGAAGAATTTCGCCAAATAAACGTTACTGAAGGAAGCGACTGCCAAAATGAGAAGAAATATCCTGAAAGATTGCAACAAAGATCTCTTGCATTGCTTGTGCGAGTGCGCCAAAAAATATTTTAAAAGATAATGTTTCGCTAACAAAGCTTCAGAAGAACAAACTGAAACATTTTGAGAAGAAGTTGCGGGATCTGTCGTCGAAGAAAGTTCGCGTAGAATCAAAAAAGGAAATTGTAAAATCCGGAGGATTCTTGGGCGCGTTACTGACGCCGGTGCTTTCGCTTCTCTGCTCAATTCTGATACCGATGCTCATACATCAAAATGAATAGCGTCATGAATTACGCGAAGAAAATGGTTTTTGTGGAACCGTGACAGATTGAAAAGTATAAGGAAACCATGTTGGATAAGACTGTCAATGTTGGACGGAGAAATGTACGAGATCTTACACAGAAACGTGGCCGACGACGAAAAAGCCAAACACTATTCCAACAGTCTAAGACGGTACTTGAACATTGACAAGCCCGAAGTCGTTACCAAATTTAACTCCGACGAGTCCAAAAATGTTAAAGAAGCGATAAAAGTCGAGGATTCGCCGCAACGATCGACCGACGTAGTAGCTCTCGTACTAGACAATGTTCCGAAAAAGTGGAAATCTCAAGCTTCACGTCTTTTGACTCATATCAAAAACAATCCAGAAGTCGGATGGAGCGATAAAGGAGAACTCGTTTTGAAGCATACGACTATTCCTAAAACGCACGTCGTCGATTTGGTTAACGATCTGATGAGAAAAAGAACTTCAACGCGCGTGCCCAAAGGGTGGAGACGTCTCGCCGACGCTTTAAAAGACCACAACATACCTCACGAGTTAATCGGGAACGAAGACAGATGGAACTATATTAACGGATCGGCGAACTCTGCCGAGTCAGTAACTCCGATCACCGGACGAAGATCGACCGCGTCGTCGAGCGGGCGCAAAAAGCAGCGAAAGACGTTGAAGGGGGTTCTTTATGGATGGAGTCGCATTTCGATCCGAAGCATCCGGCCAGTTTCGGATGCGTGTAAACGTTCAAAAGACATTTAAAAGAGCGAATTAAATCTAAAGATTTGAAAACTTGGTTATCGGATAAAGTTGCTTATACTTTGCATAAACCCGTCAGATTAAAATGTAGACGTAGAAAAATTTTCGCCGTATGTATAGACGATTTCTGTCAGGCCGATTTGGTCGACGTTTCTTCTCTGTCAAAATATAACCATAAAATTAAATATATGTTAACGTGCATCGATGTGTTTTCCAAATACGCGAGAGTTCTCCCGCTTAAATCAAAGTCAGGACCCGCGCTGACCGAAGCTTTTTCGGCGATGTTGAACGATGGATCGCACCCCGCTCACTTGCAGACCGATAAAGGCACCGACTTTCTCAACAGATCCTTTCAGACTCTGCTGCGCAAAAATGCCATTCTTTTCTACACTTCCGAAAACGAGGATATGAAAGCGCCCGTCGTAGAGAGATTTAATCGTACCCTCAAAACCAAAATGTGGAAATACTTCACGCACGGGAACACGCATCAGTACGTCGATGTTTTGCCCGATCTCCTATGTTCATACAACGAAACGTTTCATAAGAAGCATAGGTATGGCTCCAGCTCGTGTATCCCTAGAAAACGAAGAAGTCGTGAGAAAGCACCTTTTCGACGAAAAGAAGAGACCGCCGGTTTGGAAGTACGAGAATGGCGACAAGGTGAGAATAAGTAAGGCCAGAATAGCGTTCAAAAAGGGCTACATATCTTCGTGGTCGGAAAAATTTTTCGCTATATCGGGTCGAATACCTTCCGATCCCGTAACGTACGAGTTGACGGATTACAACGGCGAGAAAGTAAAGGGTAAATTCGATCAAGAAGAATTGCAACGCGTTTCTAAAGAAGACGACGTTTACAAAGTGGAAGCGATATTAAAAACTCGCAAATCAGGTAAAAAATTGGAATATTTTGTAAAGTGGAAAGGTTACGACGATAGTTTTAATTCTTGGACTTTTGATATATTGGATACTTAAACGTCTTTCGATTCAGATCGATCGCGTATACGATTGATAAAGGATGGCTCACTTTTATCTCACGTTACCGAGCAACAGCTCCCCGAACTACTATCCGGATAATCAGATCACGCGATTTTCCACGAGATTAGAGAAAGCCGTATCTCTGTCCGGCGATTGGGAAGTCGATTTGGTCGAAATGCAATGCGCTCGCAGTTGGAATAATTTATTCAGAGGGGAAGGTAGAGTTCACTATTCTCAATCCGCCGTCCAAAACGGCAAGCAGATTTACTTACGTCACACTATACGTCTCCCGGTCGGATACAACGAATCGCCTTTCAGCATCGTGCATTATATAAACTATTATATACCAGAATTTGCGAAAAAGTCGGAACTCAAAAGACTTTCCGACCTTTAGTTATAACGTCGTAACGAAACACTTCCACGGAGAAATAAACGAAGGGGCGAGTCTGATATTGTTACCGCCTCTATGTTCTATGTTGGGCATCGAGTCGCGTCAGAATCCCATACAACATTTCGAGGACGAGCCGTTAAGTTTTAGATCGGGTAGCGCGTGCGACGTAAATCGAGGTTTTAATTCTCTTTTCGTCTACTGTAACTTGTTGGAACACGTTATGGTCGGAGATACCAAAGTTCCTCTGCTTCGTATCGTACCGATTTCGGGAAAAAACGGTGATATCGTCCACACCACGTACGAGAAGCCTCAATACGTACCCTTATAGCAGAAACATTTCGATTCTTTCGAGATGAATATAAGGAACGACGTCGGTCTACCCATACCATTCGAAGCCGGGAAAGTGTTGATTACGCTTCATTTCAGATTGCGCAAAATCCCATATCTCATACAATGAAAAGACAATTTTGTTGCGATGCGAGTTGTTTCGCGTACGAAGACTATTACTCTCAACAGAGCGGGAGCGGAAAGCCCGTTTTCCAAGGCTCTCGCATGCAGCGCGGACACGGACTGGGAAGCATTCTCAGCGGATTCTTCAGACGCGCTTGGCCTTTAATTGAAACCGGAGCTAAAGCTTTTGGAAAACAGTTCTTGAGAACTGGTGTGCAGATAGCCAACGACGTTGCGGATGGTCAAAATTTCAAAAAGGCTAGCAAATCTCGTGTTCCGGCCGGTATAAAAGAGTTTGCGTCGACCAACCATTTCAATAATCAAAGCGGTAGCGGCGGTAAGAGACGCAAGAAATCCTTAAAGAGATTAAATAAAAAGCCTAAGCTCGATATATTCGACGAGGAATAATGGCTTTCGTTCACCCGCAGTCTTGCGAATGCACCAAGAGCGAATTGGATCTCTTCGTCGTACCTCCGACGCAGACCAGCATAGAATGTGGGACTTTTGTGGAATATAATCCAATTTCGACAATTTCTCAAGGAACTCCTATCGAATTCAGCATTTCCGGTGCCGGACAAGACTATTTGGATTTGTCGAGCACTCAGCTGTACGTTAGAGCTAAAATCGTGCACGCAAACAACGACGACATAGTCGGAGGCGATCACGTCGGTCCCATCAACCTGTTTCTACACAGTCTGTTTTCGGAAGTCGACCTTAAACGATACTCTCATCACCGATTCGAACAATACTTACGCTTACAGAAGTTATTTGGAGACGATTCTGAGTTACGGTTTCGCGGCCAAAAATTCTCAACTACCCTCGGCGCTGTATTACAAAGACGTGGCAAGACACCTGGAAAAGGCTAATCCGCACGACGACGCCGCTCTAAACTCTGGATTTAAGAAACGTAGCACATTAATCAACGAAGAAAAGGTCGTGGACATGTTAAGATGCATTCACAGCGACCTATTTTTCCAAGATCGATTCCTTCCTAACGACGTCAATATAAAGATGCGACTCGTCAGAAATAAAGATCCATTCTGTCTGGTGTCATCCATTAACGACGCCACGTTTAAAGTACAAATCTTGGATTGCAAGCTATACAAATTTTAATTTTAATTCAGCGACCATGCATGCATTAGTTGAATTTAGTCTGCGCATTTAATTGTGTGTCAAAACAACGGCGATATGTATGAACCTCCATATACTGTCTTACGAGCAAGGCTGGAATATCTAGTTATTTTTCAAGTGTTTAGGTCTTTTAGGTTTTTCTGGTTCTCACACTAGACACACAATTACAAATGTTGAGAAGTAGGCCTACGCTGTATCTTACTAAAGACAAATCCAGTGAGTGAAGTATGCCAAGCGGACGTCGCAATTCACAATTCTAATAAACGTTTTACTTTAATAGGCCTGTTAGTAACAAATATAAAATTTTGACGTTTCAGATTTTGTCTAAGCCTATAGGTCTATTTTAAAATTTGAATTCTACATATACAAGCCTCTTACGAGGCTGATCTAAAGACGGAATACACATAATAAGCCTATATACGGTGGCATAGTCTAGGCTAGAATAGATTCTGTGTAGACCTAAACAGGTACTGCGGCAATAGCTGGCCGATGTAAGAGAAGGATAACCTAGTGAAAGCCTTCTCTACTGTTATGTAGGAAGACTTGAAAACCTAGGCCTACCACTCGCCTCCCGATCAGCGCTATCCATGGATAAAACAAGCGACCAGCTAGGAACAGCCAATCATCAGACCGAGAAAGGTTCAAGACAAGATCATTATTTTACGTGTTCATGACAATCTTAGCTTGAGTTCTTACTGAGTTCATGTCAGTGTTGTATGCAAGACTTGAAACTTCAAGACCAAGACGAGACCGAGACAGTGAGGTACCAAGACCGAGACACTAGGTTCATGACAGTACGAGACAGTAAAAGACAAGTGATCCTATATAAAATGCTATAAAATGCTAATGTATCAGTTTTCGGGAATAATGTTTATTTGTAATTTCAATTTGAAACTTATAATGTATATAGTGCCAATTCCTGAGAACAGTTTTTATATTGCCGCGCAAGATTTTAAGACAGTTCACGCGAAACTTATCGAGACCGCTTGGTCGAGCAGAATAAGACATTCACTTCAAGACAGTTTCTAAAAATTCGAGACACTACCTCGAGACCGAGACAGCAGGCTTCCGAGACCGAGACACTAAAAAACTGTCTCGAGACCGAGACACTGTCACGAGACCATACAACTCTGGTTCATGTCAACAACACAATAGCCTCCGTACGGCCCAGTGATTGAATTGTTGGGGTTGGGAGCGTTCAACCCCCAGGTCATTTCTCAACCCCACAAGTTAGGTCTCAAAAATAACGTTGGTGTCAAGCAAACCCTCAGAGGGCCCAGATCAGCTTAGGCTTATTGTATGTTAACACAGGTAAGAATCAAGTTCGTGCACCGAAAACCCATGGCACAGTTACCCTCTACAATTTACCCTCTACAATTTAACCCGACTGTAACCGTGATTATTATGAACCTTACAATACAATAGATAGCCTTGGACAATATATATAGAGATCATTATTATACATTAGGTTGAGCTGAACATTCACTAATTCTGACAGTATAGGTTCTGTCAGTCACTCGTCTAGGCTCTAGCAGTTGCAGTCAGCCCTCATTGCTAGAGTGGTTAGTAGTTGATCCTTGAGTGGTCAGTAACTAGCCAATCAAAGTAGTCTGATCTAGGATAGGCCAGTTACCTTTTTGGCTGAGGAAGGTCTCTTATAAGCTACAGCTCTGTTAAGAAGTTTGCAGTCTGACTTCCGAAATTATCAGGTAACTTAGTACGTCAGGTCTGTCTATTATAGTATATATAATTTATTAATAACTTAACTTCACGTTCAACCTTTAGCATCTCGCATCATAATCACCTTGCGAGTATTTATATCATTCTGTATTTAAGCAACCATATTTATGTTATACATTATTCTGTTCCTTGTTTAATAAAGATAAGTTGTATTCTAACTGTCTCTTCATGTGTAGCTAGTCTCCCCTAACATAATCTAATTCATTAAGCATCTAATATAATAGTAGAGCTAGTTTTAGTAGAACCCTCAGCGTTCTTACACGTCTATCGATTTCCGGTTCATAAAATACTGGTCGGAACATATGGATATGCGAAAAAATTTCAGCCAACCCAGTTCGAATTTGACAATTCAAACCCTGGTACGGCCTCATTCTGCTTCAACAGCCTAATTATTGTAAGTCTATTCTGCTCTAAGCAATTAATGATCAAAACGAGTTTCGTTTTTCGTTATTTATCAAAACTACAGGAGACATATTTGTCTGTAAGTTTGCAGACCTTGATCGCAGGCTACTCAATTGGCTCTAATTTACAGTCCCACGACATTGAAACGCACATACTATAAGGCCTTTTTAAAATTTGAAATAGGCCCTACCACTCTCATCATAGTTTCAACTGTATAATAAAAGATTTAAGTAAAAAGCACAGATTATGAAGTCAGGACTTGCAGCAACGATCATGCGTGTGCTTGAAAGGCACCAAGCGATAACATGAAAACGAACCTGGCTTCATTTCAAAGTCGTTTTCCTCTTCATCCCTTTGACAATGTACACGTGAAACGAATTACCAGTAATTTGTCTGTCATTATCTGGTCTTTTACCAATGATATCACGCCAGATCAAAGAAAATTCAGTTGGTCTAAGACATCGATTCTGGCAAAAATATTCTCAATCGACCGACCGAACGACAAACGACGCTTAAATTAAGGCGGACAAAACCGGATAAATGCATTATTAGTGCTCAGACGACGACCGCTTATGCATCGTCACCAGATGGCGCCAGGTGCTGCATTTTGTACGAGCAGCGAGATTCATCAATGGCGCTATATAAGACGATAATTGCTGTCCGCTCTGGCTCTGCAGCGTTCTTCGTCATACGACGTAATGGTGACGACTTCGAAGCGCCTGCGCCTGCGGCTGATTGGACAAAGACGATGGATTGCAGGAGTAACAACACTCGCGTCTATATTGTGTAAAGCGGCACATGTGCAGCTTCGGTATTAGGCTGCAGTATTTCGATTCGTCTCGGCAAACTGTATTAAGAAATAATATGAAAATTTAATATTAGTCATTCAATCAATTATTGATGTGTTGATACTCATTGTGAAGGGCTAAATTTAGAATTTCGACCACCCGACGTGACCCGAGTAAATTGAGCATAGGCCTATGTAACAGTGACGTCATGGGCATCATAGGCCTAGTAGATTGGGTCAAATCGTTATGACCCTTGCTACACACGACGCAACTATCGTTACTTTGAAAGCAGTGAACCAACACGCAAATTAGAAGGAAAACGCATCTTGCTGGGGAGAGGCCTCCTATCATACAAGTACATTGATAGACAGTTTTCTTCTTTACATCACAATTGCCGCTCCGTTGCGCTCTTTCAGTCAGCGCACATAGGCCTATATTGCCACCACAACGTTGAGCAACACAGCGCACGCTGTTGGACAACGTTGTAGAAATGTTGCACAACGTTACCGCAATGTTGTGATTATGTTGGACAATCGACGATTGTTCAGGTCCAACATTGTTCTAATGTGGTTTTAGCGACTGGGAGCGATTTTGCACGTAGGTCTCAGCTTATGATTTATATAGCGCCACGTCTTGGATGGTATCAATCGATGGAATTACTAACGAGTGCCATGCATCTGACTAACCTGGTTCTACGCAGATGGGCGTGAAACACGGCCTCACGGTCTCTGGTTTTGGCAGGAGTTCGCACTCCGTTCCGGCTGATTGATCATTTGGTGTCCAGACGCATTCTAGGATGCGAGTCTTTATTCCTCTGCCTCCGCAGCTCATCGAACACTTGACATCGAAGATAAAGACAAAGTGAAACTGACAATAATTATTGGTCATTTGTTCAGACACTTATTATAGGCCTAAGCGCGCATGGACAATAATTCTCAATACGAGATGCGTGACACGTGTGTCCCACCTCTTTCTCTGACTATTTATAGGTTATATATTTACCCAAGGCAACCAACGCGGAGTCCTGCTCAAACTCACAACAGTTAGATTAGCCTATGTATACAAGAAGCGCACTACAGAACAGAAGAAGGTTTTGCACAAAGAATTGGCCCTCCTCCCCCACCATCATCACCCATCATGTTCTGCCTCAGACTCATTTATCCATCACCATCGGTCGGGCGTTCCATTCGAAACTATTGGATTGAAAGAAAGACAATCAATCCCAAGCGATTCTGAATGTGTCGGCTTCTGCTATACTAATCAGTGGTGCTGATAAGGAACAATAGAAAATTTAAAAAAAATTGTCGTGATGACATCACTGTGACTGTGGTCAGTTTATCGTAAGCATCAATAAAGACTCTTGGCTATAGCTATGCTCAGATGAGTATGCTTTGCTTTAGAGTGACCATATACCTTGGTCCAGTTGGAAGTTTTCCACATGGCCTGGCATCTCTCGTGCTGACATTCTTCGTCCTGCTTGGGCTTGAACTCCTGCGAGCAGCCGGATGGATCCAACCGCGATCTGTTGTAGGCCAGGCAGTAGGTAGGTCTCTTCCGCGAACCAAACCCAGAACGATAGCACGACTCGTCTGAACACTACAGTTTAAACACAACACGTCTACACTCTACTGTTACGACAACAACAATTATTTTTCATTATTAGGCCTACAGACATTAGCAGTCATAGGCCAACCAGTACCACACAACACCTTGCTGATTGTTCCACATAATAATTATATAGCACATTATAGTGTATCCATTTTAGCTGAATTGGAAGGAGGCCCGGTTTATTACAGACCAGTTATAACTTGCAGTATCCTGATAATTAAAATTTAATTCACTCATAGTTAATTATTAATATTTACCCATCTTATTGTTTCTGTACTCATGTTTCAACGTTTTAACGATTCTTCATCTGCTGCGGTATAAAGTTAACTTTTGGTCAAACTTTCTATATTTCTGTGGAGTAACTGACTACAGTCGTGTTGACTGTTCATTCATCCTCCTCTTCTCCATCCTCTTCTTCTTTATCCTCCTCCTTTTTATTCTCCCCTTCTCTTTCGCTTCCTTCTCTTTCTCCTCGTCCTCGTCCTCCTCTTCGTCCTTTACGCAAAAAATCGGTAACACTGCTGAGAAGAGCGAAATAGTAGAGTTTCTAATCTTCTTCGCTTCAGGGACCATTCCTTTTCGTTTCGAAATTTTTTACTCAAAAAGGCGAAGGGCCTATCCCTGGGCCAACCGACGTCGATTGAGCTCCCATCGGATAATGTCTTTTCGATGCTACTCCAGAACACCTGTCGCTTGATAAAGAAATCTTTTTCGTCGTCTATCTAGACCGACGTGCAGCTATTTCCAATGCTTACTTGACCCCGCCCCTTCCAAATCGCTTCCACCCTCAGGTGACATTAACCTGCCATTAGCAGTGACCGCTTTCTTGTATAGAAACACATGTAGTATTTTGCCCGAAGGTTTTGGATGGTTCGTTGCAAACTCTGAAGAGAGGCAAAGGAAAGGCAACAGGCATCGTTGTTTCGATTGGTGATTCCGTTGAAGAGACCATTGAAACCTACGACGTTATTAGGGATCGCCTTTTAGCCTAAAGCACGCTTCCATCTCCAGTCTACGTGTAGGCCTATACCTCACTGAGAAAATAATTTCGATCACGAGATCAAGCTAGGTTGAAAAAGTCCATCAGTTCCATTGGCAGCGACCACCGACCGACGCATTGCACCGAGTCAGTCCCCAGACAATTCAGTTTAGTCATAGGTTGACTAAAAATAAGCTAACATACTGCGACTGTTTCTGAACTGGCTTTATGTGTGCGTATCAGTTTAATTAGCAGTAATCACAGACACGAACTTTTCTGTTTCCTTGGCCGAGTACCTGGAACTCTCTCGATGTCCCTGTACGTTCTATACATGTAGAACCTAATTATATATATATATATATATATATAGTACTGTTGCGCTTATGATATTTTCTTCTCAACTCAATACCTACCTATTTAAAATGCTCATCCAAAATAGACAGCCTCTCTCCGTCTTAGTTCTTTACCTCATTACTGCTTCGTTCTGGGAAGCCATCGGTTGATGCCTTGTGCATTGGATATTATAAGTTATATTTACGCTATATAAATGTCTGATTACATTGCATTACAACACAGCAAGATCTGTGGACTCATATAGACACCCTTCTGAAGAGATCCGTTTTGCCTGACCCTGCAATGTTCCTACCTCTTCCCAAGGCCCCGCCTCCCATGAGGGACAGGTCAGTGCCGAACTCTCGTAGCCGCAGTCCCTTGTCTCGATCGGCTTCGTCAGTCCCTTCCGGACACAGAAGGACTCGTCGACGACCAGAGTGTAGCCCTTCTCCATCGTTATCTCGCAGGCGATGTCTCTGCTCTGCAGCCCAGATCCTCCGCAGGTCTTGCTGCACGCCGACCACGGATGAGGGTAGAACTGGAGAGGGAGCTTCTTCAGGGAACTGTTGCGCAGCATGTACTTGAGGGAGATGGGGTACCTCTGCTCCTCTTCCTCATCGTCGCTCAGGGTCTCGTTGTCTGCCCTCGTCAGGGACCGCTGCATGTAGGGTAGCTTTGTCTGCTGGAGGTGGTGCGCCGTCAGCAGCGAGTGGAACGAGAGGGTAATGTTCGCAGAATCCCTTCCCGCCGCGCACGTGTAGACACCGACGTCCGTTTCGCGCGAGTTCCGGATGCGGAGGATGCCCTTGGGCGAGACCTTGACCCTGCCCTTGCGGTCGATCTCCCTCTCGCCCCGGTACCACGTGATCTGGGTCTTGTTGAAGTCGCGAACAGGACAGAAGACCTGAATCGTCGTTCCCGGAATGAGCACGGCTGTTCCGCCGACGATGAGTATGACCCTCAAAGGGGGCGATTTCAGCTGAACGAAGGACGAGACTTCACCGTAGATGATCGGAGACTGTTTCACGGTGGCATTGGGACATTCGCCCATGTCGCAGAGCTGCCTCGACTGGGGCTGGGCCGAGTATTCGGCGCAGAACGATTCGTTGACGGTGGCAACGTTCGCCAGTGACACCTTCTGCTCACAACGCACTGGTCTCGACTGAACACCCAGTCCACAGGTCACCGAACACTACACAAAGATACACGAAGGACATTCAACGATCAACCAACGCATAGGAATTCAGGGACATCACCGCTCAAAGCTATGGCTATGGTTGTGATTAGCATGATGGAGAATCAACCGAGAGCTTCGGGGGTTCAAATCCTCACCGGAATCGTTATTTATTTTGAGATTTGGACTACACTTGCACCCACATCATACATGCATCTATGTATGTATGTACATGTATGTATGCATGCATGCAGGTATGCAAGCAAGCAAGCAAGCATGCATGCAGGCAGGCATGCATGCATGTATGTATGTATGTATGTATGTATGTATGTATGTATGTATGTATGTACATGTGTATGCATGCATGTAACTATTTATAAGGTGTTTTTGCATTTTGGGAATTCGTTAAACGTCCAAAAGATATTGGAACTGACAAAAGGTATGAAAGGTATGCTGCATAATGCTATTGAGGGAAGTTAAGAACTACATAATATAATACACGTATTCCCAGCATTCTTAGAGTAAATTACAGAGAAATATAATAGACATATCTATACATATCTATATCTATATCTATACGAGTCGATATATAATGACTGCAGTTGTTTGGCTGATCACTGGATTCCCACGTAGACGTGGTTTAGGCTGATTGAAAGGCTTACCTTAGACCAACTGTCGACGTTCCAGACGGGTGCACACGGTGCCATGTTGCAGAGGATGGCTCTTGGAGGTTTTGGTTGAGAGCACCGATCGTCGGCCACTTCTTCCAGGTCTCCGTTCGGAAGGTCATAAATGCATCGAATGACCCGCAGCTGATGCCCCCCTCCACACGACGCAGAGCAAGGACCATGAGGAAAGGCACGCCATCTGAGAGAGGACAACGGAAACAGCAGTCAGCCTCTCATCCAGGACGAAGCCAGGGACACTGTTAGCGGTGAAAGCGATGGTGAAATGATTACGATGATGATGATGCTGGATGCTGCTGCTGCTGCTGATGATGGTAATAATGATGATGATGATGGTAATAATAATGATGATGATGATGATGATGATGATGATGGTAATAATAATGATGATGATGATAATGATGATGATGATGGTAATAATGATGATGATGATGATAATGATGATGATGATGGTAATAATAATGATGATGATGATAATGATGATGATGATGGTAATAATGATGATGATGATGGTAATAATAATGATGATGATGATAATGATGATGATGATGGTAATAATAATGATGATGATGATAATGATGATGATGATGGTAATAATAATGATGATGATGATGATGATGATGATGCTGACTGATGCTGCTGCTGCTGATGATGGTGATGAAGATGATGATGATAATAATAATAATAATAATAATAATAATAATAATAATAATAATAATAATTATGATGATGATGATGATGATTATGATGATGATAATGATTATGATTATGATGATGATGATGATGATGCTGATGATGATAGTGGTGATGCTGATGACAACGAATATGATGACGATCATGATGATGATGATGGTGATGATAGATATGATTATGACGATGAAGCCGACGATAAAGACAAGAACAGGATGATGAAGACGACGACGTTTGTGGCGGTGCCAGAAGCTAGGTGCCACGTGGTTTGTTATTCAACCCCAGTGTACACATGTGTCAAGTAAGAGAGTCAAGGGATCCGTCTGCTGGTGGTATACCCTCTGGTGAGAAAGGTTCTTAGTCGGACCTCTACTTCTCTTGTCCATAGCTCAGTCAAAACCAGACAGAAACCACATTCATTTTGACTTATCAACAAGTTTAGCGAAGAGTTAACAAAGTCATAAAAACCGTATAATAGAGTTTATCTGACTAGGCTATCTATTATGACGAACGAGAGGTTAAGGAATAATATACCTCTACAGCAATCGCTGTTTCATCCGTCTCAATCAAGAGTCCTCTCAAAGCTAATTAATTAATTAACCTATCAGCCAAAGCGAAAGTGTTGGCCTTGTAATTATCACACAAATTATCATCACGTAATTTTTATATACGTATATATATATATATATATCAAATGTATATATATATTAAAGCACAATATAATTTATAATGCATGTATGTACGTGCAATAAATACGTATATTATATAATCATAAACACATGAAGAGACAGAATCAGGTCAACTCTGTTATATGGTGTCTTTTGTGACTTTGAGTAACTCTTAACTAAACTTGTTAATATGTCAAGGTAGAGTTGAACTCTATCTGGTTTTAACAGAATTATATTATATTTTTAAATACGTATATCGACTCACAGGCCTACATCCCATTTACACATAAATATATTTGCCTATATACACACGCATGCGGCTTGGATGGGAGCGCACATGAGTAGGTTTTTAAAGGGGCATTATAAAAATGCTCAGAATGATTGAATAACTAAATTAAAAGACACCAACAACAACAACAAGTTGTAGACGAAGATCGTCCCCAAACCTTCGATGATATTAATATATCATCATATATATGCATATATATATTATATGCATATATATATTATATACATATATAATATATAAATATATTTCGACTGTAGGGCCTATAGAGGACAGACATATAGAGTATCCATGTACAAATCAATTGGACATACTTACTACTTTCCTCCTCTATGCGAGTCGACACAATAAAATTATATGAATGAATGAAGACATTTGAAGTTTATATATATATATATATATATATATATATATATATAAACTACAAATGTCTTTGAATCTCACGGCCTAAACTTCGACTGCTCAGTCAAAACGTAACAATCATCGTCTAACGAACACGTGAACGGAGTCACATCCTGCAATGGACGGAATGTCTTATAAGAGTTTAGGCCTGTATGTGCATGCAACTGGTTGGTGCTCACCTTGGCGGACAACGGTGTTCGTTGCACGACTGAGGCGCTTTGTATGGGGTCGGCAGATGCTGACAACGATCGTTCTTGATGATGACGCGGTCAGAGACCCGAAGACACGAAAAACTGGCCTCCTGAGTCCCTACGACAAGACGGAAGATGACCATCAAAGGAAGCGAGGTTTAATTGGCCAATTAGCAATCGGCAAAATTAATTATTGGACTAAATAGTCAAAGCTTAACATCCTTGCAAACGAATCTCCAGTTCGTCTTCTATACGATTGCACCGACCAGCATCGGCAGAGGCTGAACCACGAGTCGAAAATAAGGTCTAACGAACTACATGTTGCTGAAAGTTCCAGGGACTAAATTTTAGCTAAACAGCCAAGGGAACCGAGGCGTGCAAATAAACCATAAGCGAGAGAGCATTCATCTGTAGAAAGTAAAAGAGGAATAACGGAGGAGGAAGAGGAGGAGGAAGAGAAGAAAGTGAATTAGAAGAAGAAGGAGGAGGAGGAGGGGAGAGTGGTTATCTAAGAATTGAATGGCTTTGGATCGGTATGCTTATGAGGAAGGAGGAGGAGGAGGAGGAGGAAGAAGAAGAAGAAGAAGATGAGTAGGAGAACCGGTTCCCCTGCAGCAATTCCAGCGAAAACCAGTTCTAGAAGCCACACACATCCGCATCTGGCGCCTCATGTTCCGTGACATATTCGGCCGGCGGACAGACAGTCAGACAGACTGTCTGTCTATCAAGGCAAGACAGACAGACAGACAGACGGACGACTTTTAGATTACTAAACAAGAAACACATTCAATAATAGCACAATTAGGCAGTCGCGTGGGTCCATTGTAAATGCTCACAATAACGCATCGTACATATTTTATCATTATTTGCAGTTGTAATATATACACATACATATATATATATTTAACATACCTCCAGCACATGATCGGCTGCATGGTCCATGACCGGTAAGCATCCATGCGTAGGATTCCTGTCTTGCCTGTTCCTGGCAGTTATTCATGGAACAGTACTCGGAATCAGCGGGCTTCTGACCTTTGATTGGCAACATAATAATAATAATAATGATACAAGTGTAATTTATGTAGAGCTAGATCGCGACGCTAAAATGCGAATGATATCGTCCTTAATTAGGTCATTACTTGCTTTCGTATAAGATAATGAATGCGCTGAGATAAAGAACTAAGTACAAGAACGACACAAGTTCTGAGCACATTTGCACACATGTAGGATATACAATTATGTCACCACCATAGCAACACCTATGCCATCACCATAATCTAAAACTATGTCACCACCAAATCTACATCTACACCAATGTCACCATATCTACATCTACACCAATGTCACCATATCTACATCTACACCAATGTCACCATATCTACATCTACACCAATGTCACCATATCTACATCTACACCAATGTCACCATATCTACATCTACACCAATGTCACCATATCTACATCTACACCAATGTCACCATATCTACATCTACAACGCAGAGCAATGCATTTACTACCAAGAACACAAATCATTACTAACACTTTTAACTACCCGCACCCTACTAGCAATGTAATTTAGTCGAACTGCTAGTGTCAGTCTCAAGCCTATAAAGGGAGGGGGCGACGTCACGGCCTTACAGCAAAAATACGTCGTTACACACTGGAAAGAACGACTCACAGCAGAGGTGTAACAAGGTTTTGAAAAGTGGGGGGTATAATTTAAAAAATATTGCGCGAAGTGCAAATAAATTTTTTTGCTCCACTTTTTGAATTTCCCCACCCCAGAAATTTGAAAAATGGGAAGCACAAATCATCTTAACAAAATTCATCTTTTAAATAAAAAGCCATTGGAGAAACATAAAAAAGAACCGATTTGGGGGCACTGAGCACTAAAACTGTTTTGAAACTGAGGAGACCGGTACCCCTCAGCCCCCCACTTGTTATACCTCTGACTCACAGCAAGGTTCAAGAATTACGAAGATAATGCAACTTAACGTAAAGCATCGTTGACATAATTACACAGACAGAGCATAGATAGCATCCGTACACTGCAATTATTGTTGTAACTCATTTTTAGATCGAAGAAGAAGCGATTTAAGAAGAAATAGATAAAGAGGAGGTCCGGCTGGCTACCTGAGCAGCTGCTGTCTTGTAAGTCGTGGACGGCACGTGAGATTTCGTGAAAGACCTGGCATTGGACTCTTCTAGTTCGAATTCCAGTTCCACAGACTGCACTGCACGGACCCCACGAGGACACGACGAAACTTAAACGGAGCAGCAAAATGACGATTACAACTATGTAATCAGAGTCATACACAGCCTACGCTTACGATGTAATGTAATGTGAAGTTTTGATAGTTTGCAAGCGCCAACAAAAGCCACGTCAGGGAGACCAGCTTATTCACCGCCGCCATGTCATTTTAAATTCGCAAACTGCTAAGCTGTCCTGCTCGTTACGATGCCAGGCCAAAATCAAGGAGGTCAAGTCGAGAGTCAGGTCAGGGCGATTAGCTTTATTTGTTTAGACGATGGAAAGAGGGCGCACTATAATGCGTCTACTTACTTACAAATGCAGAGCCAGGCAGAGTTGCTATTTGGTAGCACATTAATATATGATAAGGAGGTCAATTCGAGAGTCAGGTCAGGACACACTAATACATGTTGTTGTAATGGAGAGTAAAGAAAATATGTCACGTGACAGGACTTTGAGTCATGGTTTACGATGACGGAAAAAGTCAGAAGAGGTCTAAAATGGCGACCAGAGAATGAGTAACAATACGTAGAGACTCTTATCATAGCAGCAATCGAATGGGAAATAGTTATCTAGGTTCATCCTATGACACGTAACTCGCTTCCTAAATTACACAGAGACTTCGTTGGCCATAGGATGTTCAGCATATACTAACACCCGTGTCTATTATACATAATCCCATGTTTTAGGTGAGTTTGGGTGGGGCTCTAGCATGCAGTGGAGATGGTAATAGATTGGCATGCATGTTCGTACGTAGGGATGGACGGATGGATGATGGATGGATAGATGGATGGATGTTAACAATTACAATGGGACTTCTAAATACCTCGTTCAAAGCGCTGATAGAAAATGAAGATGTTCTGGTAGGGTAAAGGTGTCTGAATGTAACAGAGAGAGAGAGATAGAGAGAGAGAGAGAGAGAGAGAGATAGATAGAGAGAGAGAGAGAGAGAGAGAGAGAGAGAGAGAGAGAGAGAGAGAGAGAGAGGGAGACAGACAGACAGACAGACAGACAGACAGAGACAGTGACAGAGACAGTGACAGAGACAGAGACAGAGACAGACAGAGACAGACAGAGACAGACAGAGACAGACAGAGACAGACAGACAGACAGACAGACAGAGACAGAGAGAAAAAGGAGTCAGAGAGAGGATCTATCTATCTATCGATCTCTCTATCTATCTATCTATCGATCTATCTATCTATGGATAGATAGATAGATAAATAGATAGATAGGCCTACATAGGCCTAGATAGATAGATAGACCGACAGACAGACAGACAGATACATAGATAGAGATAGAGAGAGGTGGGTGAGGTTGAGTTGTACCTTGGGGTTGTCGAGACCTCCCTGTTGTCTCCCACTGGACCTGCCTTCAGTTCCAGTCGTTCTCCAGCAGAGTCCGTCGGTTTGTCCGTATCTCCACTTCCGAATAATTGATCCGGTTCCAAGTGAGCAGATGCGATGGCAGGAGCTGACGGAGCGAACTGGATAGTCTTCATCGTTGGAGGGGCCTTGGTCGTTGGAGGGGCCTTCGTTGGGTGCCTTAGAAAAGACCTCGGCGTTGAATTCCGCCGATTTTGACCAGATGTTCGAGTCGATGTTCGTAAACGACTTCGTTCGGAGTTGTGTCTGTTGTCTGCAGTTTCGATACCTCTCCCAATACTCCTCTCATTACCCTTCTCAATGTCCCTCTCAATGCCCCTCTCAACGTCCCTTTCAATACCTCTCCCAATGCCCCTCGTGTCTGCCTTGAGGTCAGTTAAGCGCTTGAAAACACTTAGCTCGTAATCGGCTCTTCCTCGTAATTCGTCAGGTCTGGACTGATATGAGGACGATCCTTCTCCTCCTCCTTCCTCACCCTCTCCTCTTCCTCCTCCTTCCGTCTCCCATCCTAGTTCTGAAAATATCGACAATGCGACGCTACCAGGATCGTTTTCGTCGTCGTCATCGTCATCGTCACGTCAACGCAATGTCAACGTCATCATCATCATCATCATCATCATCATCATCATCATCATAATCATCGTCATCGTCATCGTCATCGTCATCGTCATCGTCACGTCAACGTCATCGTCATCATCATCATGAAACTCAGTCGCTCGCCCGCTCATTTTCTTTGGTCAATTATTTCTTTCGTTCATTCATTCAGCGAATCAAAGTAATCAAGAAATTGTCAATCACCTCTGGTAGGTTTGCTACAGTGAATGCCCGAGTGACACGGCTTCTCAGTGATTGGTTTATCATCTGCTGAACAATTGAGCATCGATGACCTACGACAGATGACAACTCTCTGCTGGATCCCAATGGAACACGTCTTCGAACACTAACAAATAGACACAAAGCACAGATCATCCACACTGTCAGCATAAAGAGACAGACAGACAGACAGACAGACAGACAGACAGAGCTGATTCTGGTTGTGGAAACGATGACGATGACAGACAGACAGACATACCGACAGACAAGACAGACAGACAGACGGAAAGTACAAAGGGAAGATGAGTATGTGATAGGCAGATGCAGACAGAAGCAGTGATAAACACACGGAAAAGAGAGAAAGAGGGGCTATAGTGAACAGCGCAGACTGTAAGCAATAAAACCAGACGAAGAAATAAACACTGTTAAGAAGACGAATGGAGATTCTTCTTTTGCAGAGTCTCTGGTTCAAGCGCCGTCGAAAGCTCAATATAGTCAATCGTAAAACAGGGAGGAGAGACAAAGCAAGACAGAGAACAAAAGGAATAATGATCAATAATCCTTCAAAAGAGACAATCCGCATAAGAGCGATCAGATAGGCAAGCAGATAGGCAGGCAGTCAGGTAGGCAATCAGGCAGACATACATACATACAGACAGACAGACAAGTATATTTCATGACGACGATGACAATAATATACTAATTGACAGCGATGACGCTGCTTACGGGTGACCACTGTCCGGCGATCCACTGCGGACATTCGTTGGCATTGCAGACCCTGGCTACATCTGGTGTTGGTTGGCGACACAGTTGATTGGAGACGCGTTCGAAGGTTCCGTCTGGAAGTTGAGCCGCGCAAGAAGTCGTTCGATGGGCCACTCCTGCTCCACATGACCTCGTACAGTCAGACCAGAAGCCTGTCGTCCATCTGCAGGTACAAGCGGTTACGAGTTCAAATACCTACGTGACCTCATGCCAATGTGATCTCATGCCTATGTGACCTCATGTCTATTTGACTTCATGCCGGTTACCTCATGCCTATGTGACCTCACGCCGGTGACCTTATGATAGTAGCCTCGTGATGGTAAACTATTTGTATAGTTATAGACACCATTTTCGCATGAATTCGCATGGATCAATAAGTCTGTAGAGAATACGAAAAGAGACAAAAGGTAGTCACTCTATATATCGCTTAAAAGGCATTGTTCGCTGTGTGCTATCAACTTCACTTTCTCAATCTCGGCATTCGAGGACTGTTTTTGGAAGATACAAGCTATACACGTGTATGATCTAGACTTACACATCTCTATTTCACGCCAATGCTAACATGAGCCGGTGTGTCGGTTGAAACATCTTTCAACTGAAGCCCAAAGCGACTTACAGTAACCATTCAAATAACCTTAGACCTACCTTTCGGGTATTAGTGAATTTATTCTCGAATAGTCAAATTTAGTAATTTCATGCGGAAATTGGTGCAGGAGAATGGGTCAAAGCGACGTCTTGGCTTTCAGCAACCAATCGCATGTTGAACAGTCTGTAAATCAGGTCAAAGTGACGTCATGCCTGTCAACAACCTATCGTATATTGAACAGTCTGTAAATCAGGTCTACGCGATGTAGTTGACTTCTCAACTGTCACAGGCGTCAGACTTTCAATTCAAAACTCTGACTCTGGGCTGACAGGCAAACACTACTGAAGTGAAGAACACCTTAGGCCTATGTAGGCCTACGTGCATGTAAGTAAACATAATCTTATTGAAAATATGCTAAGGATCAGGAAATAAATACCTATTTGGCTGACAACCACAGTCGACTCAAAACAATCGAGAAAGTTATGAAGGAAGGTTGGAAAGGTTCAAGGAATCAATTGTTAACTGTCTAACGCGCACAATAAGGAGACAAAAGCCAGCAGTCAACTAAGATGGTTGTCGCCTGGAGGAAAGTCTCTTCGCACCAGACTCGATCAAGTTAAGTCAAGTTCGTTGACATAAATTATTCAATATCGCCGCAAGGACTTTCTCGATAAGATTGGTAGATTTGCGTGTAGTTAGACGCTAGCATAGTGGCATGAGAGAATAATTGTAACCAAATATTTTAGCAGGAACCTAGACGAAACTGACTTTTGATGAGTACACACTGCAACGATGTATCTACCAGAGGCAAGGAACTGATTAATCACTTTAAATCCAGGCTTTTAATCACCGCTGTATGCATATGTTACATCTGGAGATTTACTGTAGCGCCTTCGGTGCCTCATAATAGTAATCGCAAGCTCCAAAACTCCAAAGCAAAACTCAAAAGCCAGGCGCAAGGCAGATGGTTATGTAGGCCTTTGACTGCTACAACAGGCCGACATCCATAAATCACAAAAGATGTTGTTTACAGTGATTGAGACCAGAAAATAGTGTCATAAACCAGAAGAACTATATACAGAACTTGAAGGGTCACCTACGACGCACCCACGCACGCACGTGGAAAGAGGAATGGAGTGAGACAGAGTCAGAGACAGACAGAGCGACAATGAGAAAAGAAGAGAAGGAGAGATAAGACATACTATATAACAATGCATAGTTTAGTAATAGGGTCATTAGGGTGCCACTGTTCTCTTGCAGTGCCAGTCCCGGGCCTGGATGAAAGAGGAGGGCGACGCTAATACTCGTCGTCATCACACGGCGTCGTTAAACTAAAACTACTGAGTCATAGTGGGTGTTGTGAGTACGTACACGTATTGGCTGGGACAGACTATTCGACAGCTCCTGCTCCGTGTTTCTGGTTTCGTCTTGGAGTCACACCTTTTGTCATTGTCGATCACCCTCTGCGTCTTCTTTTCTCGACAGATGACGTCAGTCGTCTGGACACCTGACGTCACATATAACACAGCTGTATACAGAGCATCGCTTATGATCAGATCGATCGATCATTTATAGATGTGCGTATGTATGCATGTACAGATATGCACTTCTGAGCAAAAAATGTTGGAAGAAGGGCGGTATCAAATTTCGGAAAATGAATGAAGATATAAATGAATGAAAATATTATATTAATGTATCTATGCATAACTTGTAACGCATTTATGCATGCGATTGGCTATTTGTCTGGCGCCTACTTGGTGATTATAAGGTGCTGCATGTGAATATTTTTTTACAAGAGACGTGCAAGCGAATAGGCCTACATACATTGTGTAAGTAGGTTGTAATGTAACTAAATGCAGGTAATGACGAAATAACTAAAAATAACTAGGCCTACTCGATTTTTTGTCTATTCTACCGCTGTCAAAAAAGCCTCAATGTAAATAGTTCATTAGTATGGGCACGACTTCCTCAAATCAAGTATTTCAAAGAACCACTTTCTGAATTGATATTTTAGCAGAATGGGGATATAGGTGCGCTACAGTATGATCACTCTCAGATCCGGTCGTTAAGGAAAGTACATCGTAGCCATCGGGATTCAATGATAATCATTCTGAAACTGGAGGCAAACCACTTCATTCGCTGACATAGAACAGCGTCTGTTCGATGTGCTTAAAGCGATCGTTAATCTGGAATTCTAAGCTAGAGCATTCTTCCGCAAGAAGAGCCTTTGAGCTACGTTCCGTTTCTGGCAAACAGCAACCTACGGCATGAATTTAATAACTGACGACTTGAACTAGCTGCCGCGTTAATACTAGGATGACGGCTGAAACTAATTCGGTTAGAGCGTCCACAAAGGCCGACGACAACCTTGTATTTAAAGGTCAATAGCTGACTATTCCTAGAACTGTTCTTAGCAAATATCTTGTCACTGAGCAGACGTTGAACTGGAACTTGAACTAGAACTAGAATACGACGACTCTTCTTGTCTTCGTACTTCCTAAGTAGGCCAATCCGACAATGAACTCTCTAACTTAACTAAGTAGTTGAAGATCACTTGTTTTTCTGCTAACTTTATACTGTCGTGCGGAAATAGGTTACTGGCCAGGTAGATAGTAGATAGTGTAGACAATAGACAAGGTAGATAATGTTGACAGTAGGCTAGGTGGATTGTAGATTATGTAGATAGTACGTTACGTAGATAATTTAGTCAGCATACGCTGCTCTTTATCATCACACTTAGACGATAAGGAAGAAGATGATGATGGTGGTAAAGATGAAGAGACGAAGAATACTAAGCAAAATAGGATGATGATGATGAAATTAAAGATGATGATGATGAGGAGGAGGAAGATAATGATGAAGATGTAGGCCTAATCTCTCTGTATTTCATAATTTAGCCACATCATCGATATCGTAGCACCATCCTTAGAACAAATACTTGAACGATACACAATCTGGGTTGTTGGTGATGGCGATGATGATGATGATGATGATGATGATAACGATGGACCACCTGATACTGAAATGATAACTGAAGATGAGGAAGCAATATTCATCCTAGTTACCTACACCACAGGAGACAGAACAGGCAGAGAAGTTCGTCTCGTGCCAATCAACGTTCGATGCTGAGGCAGCGGAGGACATTGACGATGATGATGATGACGATGATGATGATGATGACGACGACGATGATGATGATGATCCTGTTTCCCCTGCCTCTGAAGCCGATGCGGTGAGTCTGCACGACGATCCATCTCCCCCGCAGACTCCGCAGCTGTCCAGCACGTGGCCTGATCCCAAACGATCATCGCATCCTACAGACTGCATACAAGAGCAGAACAGTTAAGTTGTAATTAAGTGTAATGTAAGGTGATGGTTGGATGAACGGAGGGAAAGGTGGAAGCTCAGACGGATACATAGGCCGAATGAAGGACAGATGGATGGGTGCCTGGAAGAACGATTCATCCATTCGTCCATCCGTCTGTCCGTCCATCCATTCATCTCATACAGCCATCCAGTCATATGTGCATTCATCTTTTCATCCATCCATTCATCCACTCGTCCTGTCATCCATCTGAACATCCATGCCATCTGTCAACTTGTTAATTCCATTACATACATCCGTGTGGCACAATGGCCGATCGGTTAGAGCGGTCAGCCCCTAACGTTCAGTGTGCGCTAAGGGAGCGGGTTCGACCCTCGTCCGGGTTGTCACTGTGTAGGGACCTTGAGCAAGTCCTTCGCGCACCATTGCTCTGCAGTACAACTGGAATTGCGCCGTCGAGGCGTGTGTATGCACTTCTGAGCAAAAAATGTTGGAAGAAGGGCGGTATCAAATTTCAGTAATAAATAGAAATAAATACATCTTAACGTGTATATTAATCCATCTAATCTTTTCATCCAACCATTCACCTATTCTCATCTATATGCCTGTAACTTCGCATATTTACGTGTGCACGTATGTATGCACATTATGGCTGTATGCATGTATGTATGTACAGTATATATGTATGTATGTATGTATGTATGTATGTATTACGAATGCAATAGACAATTCTTACATCGTCATCCATAAACACTTCTCAGGCATAGTTATGGATGTATAAGATAATTGACGGATAAAGAAACTAGGTCATATTAAGTGGTGCTTTCTTTGTGGAAAGACGAGACTGTCACGGTGAACATACGAGGCAGAAGAGCTTTCAACTAAGGCTAATAAACATAAAAATGAGAATAAGATTTAGAAGAATACATGTAGAAGAATGAAGAAGAGAGCTGCCGTTGGAATGTGGGTGTCATCCGGCCACCCCTAAATCCCTCCTCTCCTACTCCACCCTTCTCCCTCTCCTTCAAATGCGGATCATCCACATTCCAACCAATGCTAAATACCGCCGCAAACGTCGTGACTCATGAGCTAATAAGTGAGATTGAAGGTCATAGTAGTGAGACACGGAGAGAGAACGACAGAGTAGGAAAGACAGAGACAGACAGACAGAGACAGAGAGAGGGAGAGAGACAGACAGAGAGAGAAAGACCGGGAAAAAATACAGAGGGACAGAGAGAGACAGGCAGTCTAAGAGACAGAGACAAAGAGAGAGAAAGAAAGACAGCAAGACACAGCGAGAAAGACAGTGAGAGAGAAAGTTAGAGAAAGTGCCAGACAGAGAGAAAGACGGAGAAAAGGATGAAGACAGAGAGTAAGATAACAGAGAGGAAGAGAGAAAGATATGTGTTTATATTATATTATTGTCAGAGCGATAGAAGCGAAAACATGCGCTCATCATCAATACCCTGATATGCAAAACAATTCTCAGGTGAAGCCAATTGATGCCTCGCTACAGCATCACAGCCTCTGTCGCCAGTTTTGGCAATATAAGCGTCTGCTCTCTTATCTCTCTGGCCCGCCATCTTGACGTTCGCTCTCCAAGTTTATACCAATTCGATATTTTTTACAGAGCCTACATGCAGGCTACGTATGTTAAGGAGTATTTTCATAGCGCATTTAGAGTACCTATCGAAGACGTTAAAGGCGATGCTAAAATCCAAATCTTGCTAGAGTTCATTACAACGGATTTGTTATGAGCAAATAATGAGCGAATGGCAGGAACATTCAAAACTAATTATAGACTGTAGCGCATGCGCGTATATAACCTAACCGATGTAGCCTAGTCTTTGTCTGAGTGCTAAGTAGAAACTCCATAATAATAATTTACAGTTAACTTCTCGTTCAAAGTTCATCCTCCGTGATTCGTTAATGACAACATCCGGTTGAAGCGTTCAGCGCATGTCATAATTCTTCACTCGTTCAGTGTGAGCATTTATGAAGCGCATATTCAATAATCTACTCAGGAGCGTTACAAAGACCAGTCGCGACTAAAGAAAAAGACTTGAACGACTATAAAAAAATTGCCGGTTGGACCACATGTAAAGAGCGGAGGTAATTCCAGAAGGGCCCTCGACAGAAAAAGCACGGTGCTGCCTGATAGTCAAGTGAACCCGTGGAACCAGAAGCTGAACTCTAGTTGCAGAGTGAAGCACCCGACGCGCTGCGACGTCGGACACTGGGCTGCAACTATCGCGCAAGTAAGACTGAGCACAACCAAGAACGCAACGTAAAAACAGTGCAGCAATGGATGCAGCAATGCGGCATGAAATCCGCTGGAACCCATGCGGCAATACAATGCATCGCACATGTATGCAACGACAGAGGAGAATTTAGGACAATGCCCAGTAAGCCAAGCAGCCAAGCGTCTAACCCGATCCATGCAGTTGCCCCAGGACCACAAGGGTAGGGTAATACAGTCCGCCTAAGACGAGGTATTTGGGTGGTGGTCAGTCGTCGCCACTCCAAAAACCATGACCCGCAGATTCCACAACGAAATTCTTTAATGTTCAGATCGGGACAATATTCATGTATTGGTAAAACTGGCATACTCTCTCATTTCAATAAGAGAAGCGCAATCTTAGGAGCAGAGACGTCATTTTGGGAGGGGGCAGAGGGAGCATTTGCCCCCCCCCCCCCCCGTGAATTTCCAGATTTAGATCATAGTGCGTGTAAATTTTCACACAAGGTCATAATTCAATAGCCATATTAATAATAAATCTAATTTGAATTTCATACATTAACATTATATCATATCACAGGTGCCTATAATTGAAAAATTTCACTTTTTTTAAACTGTATCAGCGATTTTGCCGACTCAAGATTTAACAAATCAAATCTTTCGGTACCACTGAAAACGCAAACTCCAAACCAGAACAAATTTTAAACAACTCCCCTCGTCGCCAGAAAAATTCTTGCTTGCCCCCCTCGGAAAAAACTGAAATGACGTCCCTGCTTAGGAGTGAATTCCTCTGATGAAGGTAACGGTGATGAGTGCTCTTTCTTACCTCTGCGTTGGCATTCGTGCGTTGCTAACAATTTATTGTACTGGGTCTTGGCATTCTTGCTTTGCTACGAGCATTCCTGATATATTAGAAATGCTGCTGTGCAATTAGTCAGCATTTCTAATGATATCACTTTGAATAGATTGCTCGTGCCTGGTTGCCGGTGTACTTACGTCTGAAGACCATATATGTGAAGACTTGGTCTTGGGTTTGTGAGGGACAGGTCAAATAAAATGTGGTCTGGAAAAACAAGTTGCCTCTCTGTAAGTAGGCCTTCTTTTCCGCTGCTAATGGTACAACCGCCACAAGCGTCAGCCAGAATATAGGCTAATATTCTACGAAGTATCGTTTCGTAATCTGCCTTCTCTTCGTCTTTCCATAGTTTCTTTAATCTTTCGTCAAAGGTTACTCTGTTTTCCTCTCTTCCTCGCTCAGCTTCTAGGATGAGGATCGGGTTTGCACAGTGGATAAAATAATCTGCTTTTGTAAGTCCTGCCATTATCATAATCGGGTTCAAATCTCGACCAGCGCAGAGGCAGAGTCCCAGATAAAATGCCAGCTGCTTAGCCCAATGGCTTTTGGTAAATTAAGCAGAGCCAATAAATATCAGATTAAAAGCAGGCTTTACAAATAATTAAACCAAAAGTCTCATAGCGTAACGAGCGTTGCGCAGACGATATCTTAATGCACTCAACAGGAAGCTTTCGTCCAAAGGTGTTTTCAGATTTGAGGAATCCCAGGTGTCGTTGTCGTAATATAAATCCAGTAGTCGCAAGTGATTGTCACCTCAGCCCAAATACAGCAGTACAACCCTACCAGGGTTTAACAAAGGTGGCCGTTGAAAGGTTGTCACCCTAACACTCCGTCTAAGACGTAGGCTATATATTGCAGATCGAATGACTTGCTCAGGCCCAGCTGTGCAGGTCCATGCCACAGCTGTTCCTCATTCGCCAGCTGATGGTCCCTGTACGCGGACATGTACGTTTATATATACATGTCTAGTAGACCAGTGATTTAGCGGGTCAGTAGTATAATACAACGCACAACCCGTGTGATTAGAGCAGTTCTTCGTCAAGACCCAAGCGAATGGCAATGGCAGCAACAGCAGCACCAGAAGCAGTACCAGAGCTACAGGCCCTGGATGTGGCTAGGGCTAAGGTTCTATACGAGTATGACCATTGAAGACTTTGTGAGTCCACTAGACCTATCTTTTCTCTTCTGTTCATCCCCAATTGTCTCCCACTCCTCCTTCTTCCTTTTACTTCTATCTCTATGTCGGATTTCCTTCATTTCTTTTTCCTCTGTCCAAGCTATTATTCATACTGATGTCCTTCTTCATTGCATATTCCAGCCTTCGTTTCTTACCGTCTTCCTTCCTTTCTTCTTTATGTTTCATGTTTTTCTCCTTTATGTCCATTCTGCCCTTTTACTCCTTCCTTCGTTCCTTTCTCTCTCTCTTCCTATATTTCTTTCTTTATTCGTGACTTCTTTCTCCTCTATCATCCTCTGTATTTCTTCCTTGATATCTGCTCTCGTTCTCTTTATTTCTTTATTTCTTCCCATTGTTTTCGCTTCATTTCGTTCTCCATCCCCTTCCTTCTTCCGTTCTTCTTTCTTCGCTCCCTCTTCCCCTGGGAAGCAAACCCCTAGACCTTCTTATCATATCGAAGCGATATGGACAGCGAGACTTTAGTCACGTGTGCAGTTGGCATTAAATCATCAACCGCCAGGCGGCAGCAGCAGCGCATAGGAATGGCTATAAAGGAGATTAATCGCACGACCCAACGCATTCAAATTCCTCACCACATGTTCTGCGCATAAGCAAGATCAGTAGCTGATCCATCTATTCCCATTCTGACCTCCTCGTTCTTAATTCTCCTTCAATCATTCATCCATCAATCATTCATCCAGCGGGCTGTTCGTCAGTCCACTCGTGAGACCAGACGGTCATTAGACCTACTCCACGTTTCATCCATCAGTCTTAGATCCTACATAATGGCAATGGATGGATGCCACATTAACCGGTAATACGTTTGTTTGGCTGTAACCGAAGGCACTCATGATGCGCTGTTATAACGCCAAGCACAGCTTAATGCTTCTCACACGAACCGAGATGTTACGTACTATACCCAAGAGCAGTCCAAGGTGAAGTAAGACTTCGTACAAAGACCTACATAATGAAGTATTACTAGCAATCAATCATAATTAATATAGCACCCATTCAAGATTACGAAGTTGTTCCGCATTCCAGGTGCCTTATAGACATGTACCCTGCTATCACCGACAGATGCGTTATTACTTTTCCCGAACGCATATTTCTCTGATAACGGGCCACAGATTCGACATTCCGTCTTTATTGTGCTTTTAATTCTGAGATAGTTAGACATTCGAACAACTCTGTTAGACAAAGTAGTTCAACGAAGACTTCGATGGTCTGGACATGCATCTAAAGAGAGATGCCAGTCGACGGAATTCCACACAAGGCACTCCATGCAAGCTTAGAAGGAAAACTAAACAAAGGCAGACGAAGACTAGGCTGGCACAGAATAAAAATTAAGACCATTTGGACCGACAATAAAGGGAGCAATGGTCTTTACAAATGACCGAGGACACACAGAGAGACAGAGCCGTGATGATGATGATGGTTGTGGTGATGACGACAATAATAATGACGATGATGATGATTATAATGATGATTATAATAACCAGAATACAACTGTTGATGATTATAATGATGAATAATTCTGCCATAGTGAGACATACACTCGCCGTTGGCTTAAGAAAATCTGGTGTCTTGATACTTTCGCTGGTTCCCTTGTAAACTTTCACCCTAAATAACTTGGTCCGTGTGAGCGTCAGTCTCCTGCCTCCAACTTAATCGTCAGCTTGTTTGCAGCGAATGAAAATCTATTGAGGCGGGCGGCATTGAAGAGTGTTCTTCAGTCTGTTTTGGATCAAATGCGCGACGAAATGGTTCAAAGTTTACAAACCACACACGAAGACTCTTCGAAGAAAGCTGGCGTCCTAAGAAGTCACTCGTTAGCAGCGAATGTATCTACCATCGTCTCACATTAGACTTCGGTCATTTTGAAAGCTAAAAAGTGCCCCAAAGAACTCCAAGTCGCAGGAACCGGGTTATTTACATTCGCCGAGAATAAAAAACGATAACAAGCGCATTCGGTCCAGATTAAGGTTTCAGGCAGGAATACAGTACGTTGTGTTTATAACAATATTTCAGTCATAATTATTATGACTGGCGACAGAGCTAGGAGGAGGAGAGCGCGGTTGGAGCTGGAATTTATGGAAGAGGATCGTTTTCCGTTTCGTGTCGACCCTGAAAGCCCTTCGCGAATATATTGCAAGAGGTGCAGCGATATTTAAAAAAGCTACTTCCTGTTGTCGCCTTTGAAATTGCCTCCGGGTCTACTTAAGACGTTGAGATACTTGAGAACTGAAATGGCTGAGCTTCAGTCTATTGAATGATGGATTATTTTTGACAGACTCTTGCACTACAATCGCCTGGTTAATTTCTAATGCCGAAGGCGAGTCAAAACGTTGGCGCTTCTTGCAAGTAGCTATCACTTGCTAAGTGTGTTTAGTCTTATTTGATTTGACAACGCCCAAATTCAACTTTAGCTGCTTTTTTTGTACTAGTGTACCAACTTTAAAGTTGAACTCGTAGTTAGTTTCTCGTAGTGTTTACTGCCTTACTTATACGCTGTGACGTCAGACTGTTTTCAGCGCCTCACTTACAGGTCGCTTATTTATAATCGCTGTTCTGTGTTGTGTTAGAATCTGTCTTAAGCGCTAGAATATGGTTACTGACCTGATCAGCGCTTGGCGCGTCATCGATTGACGCCTTGTGCCTTAAACACTAGCGCAATAGAAGTTAAAATTACATTCGCAGTAACGACATCGTTGTGTTATATTCCTCGTTGCTATATTGTTGTTCGTTGTCGCATGTGTCGTTCCTCTTACCAGACAGATTCCGTTGATGCAGACGTCGTTATCGGTCTGGTTACGGCAGGAGGTTCCGTTCGGAACCACGGCCTCAAGAACGACGACCATTCTGAGTCGGACATCGCGGCAGCGTAAGGAACACGGATCTGTAGGGTCGTCGTAGGGAACCCAGAAGGGAACGCGACCGTCCAATGGCAGCTTCCTGTAGGTGAGACATTGCCTCGAACGGTAGTCTGGCACAGGTTCCGTCGTATCACAGTGCAACTGCAGAAAACACAGCGAAAACTCCACTCAATCATTGTTACTATGACTACCACTTGTCCTGTGGGGTCCTATATGCAGATAATCGGTTGCAGCGCGAGGAACATATATATGTTATTTATATTATATATATGTGAACCAAAGAGTGAATGTTTGAGGGTCATTCAAGACGGTTCCTTTGGAGGGACCTTGAACAAGGGCCTATTGATAATTACCAGTTTACATAGACTTACATGTACGCATGCCTAGTCTTAGATAGTGGCGCTTAGTAAAGTGCAGACTGATAAAAAAAATAATGTAGGCTCCTACGACATTTAGGTCGTCCATTTAAGAAATCATTGCACGACCTGTATTACGTTACGTTGTAAAACCCATAGAGAGGTTGGTCGTCTTTCACGGTGCTATATAAATTGTCGTTTTTCGATACAGACTACATCGAGCAAACATGCTACTATTGGGGAAAAGTTACAGCTGACACAATGCAGGGAGATTGTCTATAGAGGGATGAGGTGGTGCAGCGGTAGCCTATATGTTCTGTGCCTTCCAACCGGAGGGTCGCAGGTTCGAATCTGCCGCAAGCCACCGTGTAGCTACCCTGGACAAGTAGTTCACCCATTATTGTCTGTGAGGTAGGCAACGGAAAACCACCTCAGTCGTTTAAACCCCGGTTGGCGCAAAAGGCAATAGACCTGCCTTCGGGCAGAAAACTCATAATCGTCATCATCAGAGGTGTAACAAGGTTTTGAAAAGTAGGGGGCATAATTTATAAAGTACGCGCGAAGCGCCACAAATTTTTGTTGCACCCCACTTTTTGAATTTTGCCTCTCCAGAAATTGTGAAAATGGGGGGCACAGATTATCTTAACAAAAGTCATCTTAAAAATCCATTGGAGAAGCTTAAAAAAGAACCGTTATGGGGGGCACATGGCGGGGTTGAGCACTAAGACTGGGGGGCTTTGCCCCCAAGTTTTGAAACAGGGAGGCCGGTGCCACTGCCCCCGCTTGTTACACCCCTGGTCATCATAATCATCATCATCATCATGCCTAGATATAGCCTACTGCTCGAAAGTAGTAGTACGCAAATTCTTTAAATGGTGACTAAAAATCTGACCATACAAATCAGTGGTGGCCTGCGATAAATGTGATATGAAAAGAAGCAAATAAAAAAAGTAAATAGGCCTATATATATATATATATCCACAAAACGCGAGATCTTCACAAAAGACTGCGTTCTATGGACTGGATTCCTAATCTCTCGAAATGTTCTAAATCCTGAGAGATCAGACGTGAACTGTCGTCAAATGAGGAAAGTAGCTGAAATATTTATGCCACTATTGTTATTTAATACAAGAATCCGTTGCATTATTTGGGGTCCTAACGAACTTTGGACTTATGTCTTTGGCATACAGCGCAAGGGCTGCAACTGCTGTAAGACCCACTAGACTCAGCACCGCTGCAGCGATTGCAGGCCAAGTAATGAGTTAATCGATGATCACCCCGGTTAGCCTCTACCCAGCATGCGATCAGACGGGCGATAGTACGGCCTCCATCCACGGACGCCGCAGCCCTTCTTATCTCGCTCGGCCAGGGCCCTGGAGCGCCGGCATCAGTTCTTGCCACACACTTCCGAACCGTACGATATTTCGCAGGCACCGTAAAAACCTCTTCCGGCGAGAGAAAACGCCTAAGATCGGCAGCAAACACACACACACACACACACACACACCCACACACACACACACACACACACACACACACACACACACACAAGCCTACTTGCATCACACCCTGCAACGCCTCGATATTTCATCGCTCCCATTAAACGAACACACAATCCTAAAGTTTTCCAAGCCTCCGTTGAAGTCCTGCGTAGGCCTCGGTTGATGTCGCGAGGAAGAAGCAAACCGTTTGAGAGTGAGAGAGGAGGACAATTCCATGAAAATTTAAGGTCACCATATTCCTGCCTTTCTAGAAAGAGAAAAATCCTAAAATCTGAATGAACGATGATCAAACAATTAAATTAACAATTAAACAATTAAATACATGAAACAAACTTTGCAGCGAATTTCAACGCATTGGAGAGAAAACGTGAGGCTTCAACGCTGTTCAAGTTCAATAGACACAGCGTCCCTCGATTGCATGCAATATCCATTTCAATGGGGTGAACATGGATGATGATGACCATGATGATGATGATGATTATGATAATGATGATGATGATGATGATGATTATGATAACGATGATGATAACAATGATGATAACGATGATGATAACGATGATGACGACGACGACAACGACGATGATGACGATGATAAGGATGACGATGATGACGACATTGTAGTGCATGTATTTTCAGATTTTTATATCACCTCTCCCAGTACAACGTACTCAGTCCAGTCCAAAAAGCCCCGAGGGAAAAGGAAAGCCTTAAGAGTACGGGCCGAAACATAAGTACTCCATGGATCACACCGTACAGACATAGGCCCCATGTCGTCATTGAAGACATGCCCTTAGCCAGGCTCAGTGGGTTATACTATAGGGCCTTATACAATTCATAGCTGAACAGGTGGTTGTGTGCTAAATGCCTGAAGTGACTGCAATTAACAGATGCTTCAGTCCCTAGGACGACGTTCGAGTGACTTCGAAGCGGACTGTTCGCACTGATTTGCATGAGGAGTGGCGTCTTAGAAATTTCTTTCATGTTTCAGTTAGGAATAAAGCGAGATGTTGATGTGTCGCGTGTTGTCATCTCGTTGAAGATGACAACCATGATGTGTTGTACTTGAAGTTGTCTCATTATGAACCGCAGACAGAAGAAGATTTTCTCTAGATGCCTTCGTTCGTAGAAGTCTCGTCTGTTCGAACCTACTTTACGGACACTACGCAGTCTGTACCTACTCAGTCCAGGGTACAAATATGTACACACTGCATGCATGGGCTGGATGGAAGCGCTTTCAACAGGTGCTCTACAGGCGCTATATAGATGTCAACACTGTGAGTTCTAGACTGATGATACAAGAAGTAGGAATTTTCTCACGTTCAACGTGAGATGACATGGAGCCATGCATTTATGCATAAAATATGTATGCAATGTACATATTGTATATCTATGTATGATTGTATGTATTATATATGTATAATATATCAATATAGGCTTGTGTTGTATGTATTATACATACATGCAAGCATGTATGTATGGCTATATATATGTATGTATGTATAAGATATACATGTGTGTAATTATGCATTATGCGTGTGGCTGCTATACATGATATATGTACATATGTATGCATGTATGTATACTTGTATAGTATATGTATAATGTATGTATAATAACAGTATAAGAATCTTTTCAATTGATTATTGTTTCTATGAAACCATGAATTGAGAATTGATTTTCTGAAGCAGCTACTCTAAACTCTAATAGTGACATTACAGTAAACGAAGTGAAGAGATTACTACTCTGTTCGGTCACTATAAATACAAGTGCACGCTGATCAATTGGATATTTCGATAGTTCCGGACGAATGTTCCGTGTTCCCCAATTTACGACATTACCTGATTCAGTCGTAGACAGAACAATTAAAAATTAGTCAAGGAATATCATCTAGAAATATTAAAGCATGAAAACTATGCTCTAATTAGGAAAAAGCACTTGATATAATGTGGCACATGTAGTTCAGGTTCCATTAATCGGAATTATGGCTTCGTTCCGATAAATTTCAGGCGCACTAGTCTACGAACGGAGTTGGCCCTGGTCGTTAAAAAGCGAGTCAAGAGTCTAAGGTACTTTTCAGGCACCGCATGGCTTCCATTTTCACGTCTTGCTTAGACTCTGAGGTCGGTACCACGCAGATCACGAATGCACTAACTGTTTTACTACTGCTCTGCGGTTCCACCAATTGTCTCCATCTTAATGAGCTTAATTCGAGGCGTTGCTGTTCTACTTTACATCGCAGCTGTTGTACAACTCCAGCTGATTGTGTAATGTTCCCCAAACGTGTTTTTAGGTTTTTGTGTGAGCGCAGTCCTGACGATTATTCTCCAAAAAGTCCCTTTGGATTACTTACTTAGTCACCTTTTAGGGATTAAGCGAGCAGAACCATGGATCATTGTTTAAATATCCTTAGGGTACAATTTCTGATTTCAGTGTAGAGGGGTAAGAGGAGGAAGATGAAGAGGAGGAGGAGGAAGAGGAAGAGAAAGAGTAGGAGGAGGAGGAGGATGAAGATGAGGGGTAAGTGGAATAAGAGGGTGAAGAGGAGGAGAATCGAAGGCGGAGCAAAATCGACAAAGAAAGTGTAGATGATATAGAGATGACATAGTGCATAGTCTGAGCAAATGAGGAGGTAAGTTCTTTCTTTCAACATTTACAAATCTAGTCCATCAACATGCTTTCGAAATTGTACTTGATGCCAATATGTTCCAGAATCCAGATGTCCCGTTGTTTAATTGTATTGCATTGTATATACAAATGTCCACATCGCCTCTCACAGTACAACCTAATCAGAAGTGCTCCCAATTCGAAAAGACTCTCGGAAAAGAAAAGCCTTTTTATATAGTGCGAGCAAAAACAGGAGTACCTTAATTAAGATCAAAGAGAAATTAATTACTAAATTAATTATTGGGCAATTATGGATTGGATTGGATTGGTCATCGGATCTGGAAATCTGTTAGCTTCAATTGAGCATAGAATAAACACAACGCACAAAGAGCGGATATCATATTTCTTCCCAATCCAACGCAATACGAAATATTTTGTTGCTGGTACCACCAAACTTTCCCCCAGTGACCAATGCCACAGGGTTGATGTTGACGATAGTCGCCGAAAACCGATCAGCTATTAACCTCTCGTGCATAAGACGCCAGTGTCTTTAGCCTACAGGGTGTAGGGCTGGGGTAGAGAGTTTCTGAGCTTGCATGTTTGTCACTCTATTGTTTAGGACATGGCTCTGTAGTTATTACTCACATGAGTCTGAAACGCGGAAAATGATGCTGATAATTATAACGATAATGTTCATGACTGTAGCAAATGTGTTCAACGATAATCACAGGCCTATTCCAAGAAATTAATACCATTATTATTATTACTATCTTCATTATTATACAAAGAAATTTCGGACTGTTAAGAAACTAATAAACTAATTAAGAAATGCCGCATTCCTCTCAGAAAGCGAGATCATCCAGTTTACCCTGCAAATTTAGCATAAAGGACACCATAAATCTGGCAACAGGCGTCGTGTACCAAACAGATTAGAGGACTGGGGTCATGAAGTTACAGACGTTGTTGATTCGACTGCTGCCTCTGACCACGGACCATTCACTTAATTCTAGTTGATTACAACAGAAGACAACAATAGAGTCCTTTCTCACAAAGAAACATAGTATGAGGGAGAGATAGAAAATAGAGACAATGAGAGATAGAGCGACGGGAAGAGATATGAACAGAGAATTTAGACAGTCAAAGAGAGCCAAAGAGAGCCAGAAAAAGAAAAGTATAGAGAGGAAGAGAGAGACAGACAGACAGACGGACAAACAGATAGACAGAAAACAGAGGCAGGAACAGAGAGAGCAGAGAGAGAGAGAGAGAGAGAGAGAGAGAGAGAGAGAGAGAGAGAGATCAGAGAGAGTCAAATAATTATTGAGAGGCATATGAGTCCATAGTATATGCAGACGAACACGTATGAGAGAGAAACAAGATGAGGAGTAACAGTTGCGAAGAGAGCGAAAGACGACGACCGACAGACAGTCAAAGGCTGAGAAGAACAGAAGGACTGAGGCTGAGATCTGCGACGACCTCGCAACACAAGCAGCGACTTTATCTAAACAAATTCCACGGACAGAAGGTCGAGATTAGCATCTGCAAAGGGGCCTTTATACATACGTCGAGATATTAAGGAACGGGGAAAACCTGATCTCACTATATACAAAAACTGTGTAAGTAGATAAAAAAGAAGGATTTAGCATTGTTTTATATACTATTTTCTGTGTTTCTCACTAGGTTTATTACTGCATTGGCGATTATTACTATAAGTCGATGTACGCAATAATTACCAGGCGTTGCACCTCTGCTGTATGTAAGTCCTGTGGAAAGTCCAACAACCAGTGTATACGTATTCAGTCGGATCCCACCCGAGCTAAGAACCGATGTCTCTGATTAGAGACCTGTCACCTGATTCGCTGTCATATATGTCACTTTGAACGAATGACCCATCATCTGAAACTGCTTTCTACTAACAATAGGATAATCGAACTCATGATCCTTCACGTTTCATTCATGTTGTGTTTACTAAAACAGCGAATAGCGAATATCGGCTTTGAATTCAGCAACTGAGCCACTGATATAATATGCATAAAACTGCTACACATTACCACGATCACCCACTCAACCATAGTTGAAGTGAGCCAAGTGGTCAGGTTGCGCAGGGTCCAGGAAATAATGTGTCACAAGAGCATTATCAGGCAGGCAGTCGTTCAGAGAATATCTCAGTCTGGATTACAAAGCCTTAAATCTTGATCTGAATTTTTTTGTCTTCTGCACGGTCTCCCCCTGTCTCTGTCTCTGTCTCTGTCTTTGTCTCTGTCTCTCTTTTTCTCTCTCACTTTTTCTCTCTCTCTCCATCCCTCTCTCTCTCTATATATATAAATAATATATATATATTATATATATATTATATATCTGTCTGTCTGTCTGTCTGTCTGTCTGTCTCTCTCTCTCTATCAGATGCACATATCCAATGGTGCCACTCCTCACACCGTTCCGCCATAGCTTCCGGCATCCGACCGTTATCATCGACAGTCCAGGAATATCTGTCTGGCTCTTCCTTGTGTTTTTCTTCCGTCCATTTTCTTCGTTTGATGTCCATTGGTTCTTAAGAGGCAGCCTGCTCTCTCCTCGGTCGGATCTCTGTGACCAGTCGCTCGCTCTCTTTCCTCTGTCGCCTTCTGACCCTATCCGTCAGAGAGAGAAAGGTAGACAGATATACAGACAGACATCCAGAGACGGAGAGACAGATAGACACAGATAGAGAGACAAAGACAGAGAGAGACAGAGAAACAGAGAAACAAAGACAGAGACAGACAGAGACAGATCTCCCTTCCTCCACGATGTCTGACTGCCAACACCTGCGGCGGCCGAGTGAATTCGCTCCGGAAGAGAGCCAGGGCGAGGCGGCCCCAAGGCAGCAGCCGACGTGGCGATCCTGTCACGAGTTCGTCCTTGGACCAATTAGAACAGGGACGGAATCCGAAGATCTGGTCGAGCCGTGATAAGCAAAGACGAGGAGGAGAAAAAAGCCCGGAATGAACGCAACAGCCTCTATCTTCACTTAGCCTTAATTCAAAACTTTTGCACAGCTCAGCTGTCTATGCGTGATTATTAAAGCTGGATTATCATTATAGGATGCCTACCACTCTTCAGTTAGGATATATGCAGTCTTAATACAACTATAGCGACTTCGAAAGTTATCAGACTTATCTTTAAAAGTCTTAATAAGGCCTAGATATGCTCGAGTCTATCGAAATTTATATAGCGCCTCTTCAGGATTTCTAGTCAGAGGCGCTCTCGACTTAGGTCAAGTGGAAAAATAGTAAACTATTAGTAAGTGTATTGGATATAGCTGGTCACTTATATAGCGCATTTACATTGTGTCAAGCCATCGACCAACGATATGTAATTCGTTGGACAAAGACCTAGTACGAGACCATTAGATGGTCTGCACCAAGAACAACTAATATATATATATATATATATATATATATATGCGATAAAAAATAGGGTGATGACTTCAAAGACACGATCGGTTGATCGGACAAAAGGGCAGAGGGTGAGCCAGCGGATGGGAGGGGTGAATGGGGTAGGGGATAAGACATGCAGACGTCAGAATAAACAGAGAAACAGAGCCACCAGCAATTGACCTTTGCTACTGAACAACTCGATAGACTATGCAAATTTATGCTAACGCAGGCACTTGTAGAGTTGTTTTTCTGCAGGACATGAATATTAATCAGCTTAACAGATCAACAGTTGAGCAATAAAGAGGCCTTTGAGACCTAGAAAATGGGTCGTTGGTCTTTTCAAAAGTACGAGACAGTGATCTTTTAAACAGTAATTGTCCGGGAAGACGGATGGCATCACAGAAGACAATGTGGCCAACTGTTGGGAACTCACTTGGCTGGCACTACCTGATACACCGTTACTCAAAAGAAGTTAAGAGACGGTAGCTAATGCAATCGCAAGTGTATGCATGTATATGAGCATGTATGTATGTATCAGCTGCTTCAAAGAGCTTCGAAAAAGTGTTTGATGAGAGAGAGAGAGAGAGAGAGAGAGACAGACAGACAGACAGACAGACAGACATACAGACAGACAGAAAGAGAAAGGGAGAGGGAGTGACACACACACAGACAAACAGACAGAGACGGAGGTAGAGAGAGACAAAGGCAGACAGAGAGTGACAGAGAGAGAGACACACACAGAGACAAAGCAAAACAGAGACAAGCCAGACAGAGAGAGCGGCAGAGAGAGATAGACAGAGAGAGAAAGAGGGAGAGACAGAGACAGATATATATATATATATATATATATATATATACATATATATATATATATATTGAGACCTTTTGAGCGGTTTTCAAATCGCGAAGTTTTTATTACTTATTATCTCAACGGATGACGTCATTATTTCGTTACTTCCGGTCAACAGCTTTATCATTTGTTTCATATTTTATGTTGTTATAATGACAAAATAACAGCAGAAGATCGTATCCTCATTAAAAATTTGAGATTTGGAAAACAATTGGGAGCTAGGCGAATGATTACTGAATTTCCAAATAAAGGATGGAGTAAAGCAACCCTTAATCGACTTTTTCAAGAAATTGATGCCGATGATACGATGGCATGAAAACCAGGAAGCGGCCGTCCGAGGTCCGTAAGAACAATGCGGAACATTCTGGAAATTGCAAGGGGAACTGGCAAATCACGAGGATCAGTGCAACGGATTGTAAAGAATGATTTACAACTTAGAACATACAAACGTATGATAGAGCAGATTATAAACGAAAACCTCAAATTAAAACGCCTGCACCGAAGCCGAATAGTTACTTGATAGGTTTCAAAACGAAAGAAGTTTACGAAACATTTGGTTCACAGACGAAAATACATTTACTCTCGCCACACCAGTAAATTCACAATATGATCGTGTTTATTCTGAAGCAAGAAAGAAAAAACAACTAGGCCTACCCCGGATTTAAGCCTGGTAGATTATACTATTTGGGGTGCCCTCAAGCAGAAAGTTTACTTTCGTCATAAATTTGCAACAATAGAACAATCGAAATTGGTCATTGTTGAAGAGAGGCAACATTTGTCTCAAAGGCCAAGACGTTTAGAAAAAAACTGTTAAAAAAACGGAAGAGGACACATTGAATTTGAATTCTGATTTTACATAAATTAACATTTGGCAACAGTTTACATGGTTTTGTAATATAAAAATTTCAAAACAAATTATTATTCATAATTATATAGGACGGTCCCACTTTTTTGCGCTACTCTGTATATATATATATATATTATATATGTATATATATATAGAGAGAGAGAGAGAGAGAGAGAGGGAGAGAGAGAAAGAGAAAGACGTACGGACGGACAGAAAGACAGAGACAAAGGCACTGATATATACATACAGGTAGCGCAACTGCTCATAATAATAAGCAATTGTGCTAAATATTATTTAGCAGACGTTGAATAAAACCCTTGAAATAACAGAAGGTCTTAATTGCTGGTATCTGCAGCATACATGACACAACAAAAGGCAGCGACGTGTCTGATGTGACCTTCCGCCTGCTTAGTGCTTTCCAGACACTATATTGGCCCGTATCTGGGACTCTACAATTTGAACATTTAGTACACGCCTCTTTTCAATTTCATCTCAGAGACGTGGTACTGGTTTCTGAGTTCAGAGGCGTTGTCCTTGTTTCACGGTTTCAGAGGCGTGGTCCTGGTTGCACAGTTAAAAATCCTAACTTTTTTAGTTCTGTGTTGCGTGAAATGTGTCTGTGCAAAACGCTGTAGGTCTATATAAGACCTACATGCCGTTTAGTTTATTTGGAGAAAGAATGCCAAATAAGTTTAATAGGAAGCAATTATAGGGAGCAGGTATAGCAATCAAGTGTCACGAAATACGAATAGGAAGTAGGAGGCACAAATATTGGAAGTAAGTGTTGGACGCATCGAAAGCATGAATGGGAAACTAATTATTAGATGTAGACTTATGAGATAAGTATCGGATGTACGTAGAGCAGTAAGCAGTTTTGTCATTCTGGCAAAATACTAAACATGCAATGCCAACTTGCAAAGGCATTATTCATTACATTCCTCCAATTATCATAATTAATGGCATGTTAAGAATTCATCGCAGGCCCCTCTGCCCAAAGTAGAAGATCGTTTGAGAGAATGTTATCGTTGTTACAATAATTCTTGTTACTCTCATCAGTAGTAAACCAACGTCATTACAACCATCGTCATCACTACCAGTGCATCACCACCATCGTTATTATAATCTGTGCAGCCATTATCACTTCATTCACTCACAGCATCATCGATACCATGATTACTTCACATCCACTGTCATCATCATCATCATCACCGTCGTCGTCGTCGTCATCGCTATCGTCATCGTCATCATCATCATCATCATCATCACCACTTGTCTTCAATGACAGTCAAATCATCGTCATCAACTGAAAGACCTTTCAACAATTTCAATAACAATGTATTAGAAACAACAAAATGGCAGAGATAACAGCAACAACAAGAACAACAACAGCTTCTTCAAGAACAGAGGAACGAGCATAAGTTTAGCACTGACACCGTTGTACTGTTTGGTAATAGGACCAAAACCAACATCATCATCATCATCCGACAGAGTTAGTAATAGGACTTGTGATAGGTCTCTAATATGCACTTTTCGACCAAGATGCGCAATATTAAATGTACCTTCACATTTATATATCACCAATTTTGTCTCTGTCTCTTCGTCTCTGTCTGTCCGTCTGTCTGTCCGTCTGTCTGTCTGTCTGCCTGTTTGTCTCCCTCTCCCAACACCCTGCACCGGGTGTTGGATGGGCCAGGACAGTCCCAAGAGCCTGGCTATCGCAGGTTGCTCTATAATGGCGATGTTGAAAAGTTGTTCTTGACGCAGCCTTCGTGTGACTACAAGACATTTAAAAGATTAATACAACACGTGCAATGAATTAGATCCACAGACTTCTGCTATACAGGTCAAAGTGGACGTGACGATAACGTCATTCTAATTATTCGCGTTTTATAAAACAAATGCTGTAAATCCTCGCAGAAACGCCAATTGGCATCTTTACCAGATGCGTTTTGACCCCATTACGTGCTGCATACAGATTCGGGACAACGAAGAAAGGGAAGGGAATGTGGAAAATCAGAGTCGAACCATTAACAGCAGAAGCCGAGCAATCAGCGTCTTAGACTCGATGAAAACGCTCTTAGAAGCGATTAGATCACACACCAGCTGTCGGCAATGTTATCACCCGTTCAGCTGATCTTTTACGCAGTGTATAAACCTCATTTAACAATAATCTAATTAGGTCGTGTTTCAATTATTAGAACCAATTAAAACCACTCTTCGGGAGCAAAAAAGCGTAGTTTAAAGGATATTTGTCAAAAAATGAAACACAGCGACAAAGAATAATGACGCCGTTAAGATGATAAGAAACTGAGGAGGAGGCCTAGGTTATCCTTTTTCAACCGCTCAAACTTTACAAAACCGATGCCTACAATTAGTAAAAAAAGTAGGACAGCGTCATTGGAAAGAAACGATGGAAATATTGAACCAGCTTTAAGAATCAAACGTAAGACACAGTTCTAAAACTCTGAACTAAAGCCATAGACGTTACATAATGTAGGCCGACGTAAACGTTACATAATGTAGGCCGACGTAGACGTTACATACTTGTAGGCTGACAGTTGGAATAAAAACTAACAGGTTTAATATCGGAGCAAAATAGGCCCAAACAAAAACTACCAATAACACAATCTGTTTCTGTATGCTACAGTGAGTTAGTGAGCGAGCGAGCGAGTGGGTGAATGAGTGAGTGGGTGGGTGAATGAGTGAGTGGGTGGGTGAATGAGTGAGTGGGTGGGTGAATGAGTGAGTGGGTGGGTGAATGAGTGAGTGGGTGGGTGAATGAGTGAGTGGGTAGGTGAATGAGTGAGTGGGTGGGTGAATGAGTGAGTGGGTGGGTGAATGAGTGAGTGAGTGGGTGGGTGAATGAGTGAGTGGGTGGGTGAATGAGTGAGTGGGTGGGTGAATGAGTGAGTGGGTGGGTGAATGAGTGAGTGGGTGGGTGAGTGATGAAGGTAACCTAGAGTAATCAAAATGTAAGTTGAATTTGCCTGAGTGATTAGCGGGCAGTAGTTGGTCAAGACACAGGTGAAGAGGTAACTTGGTGCTTAATAAGTATGTCTACGTCATTTGAAGATTTCTTCCCATGGTCGCCTCCGAACCCTGCGAAGAAACGACTCAATTCTTTCAACCAAATGCGTAGATGTGAAGCCCACAGGATAGAAGAGCTCTATGTTTACCGGAAGATTACAAGAGCCTGGGAACGATTTTTTTGGGTTTATTGGAAGGCAGTCCTTGAGATCGGAGGACTTTAGTAGATAGAAGGTTGACTAGTTTTTGTCATTGTTATTGTTGTTGGTATCGGTTATTGCAGGAGTGGTGGCAAAGTTGGTTGGGGTGGTGGCAGCGGTCGAGTAGTGGCAGTAAAGATTACAACGATGCGAATTGTAATCAATGCTGTTGACGAGTTCAAGAACAAAAAATATATAGCACTCTTAGTAATCGCTGAAGAGCCATAAAGTTGCGATTAATATTAGTGAGTCATTCAGTTGCCATCTTGTTGTCCACCACCACCACATCCTCCTTCTTTCCCTCCTCCTCATCCTACTTCTCTTCTTCCTCCTCCTCCTTCTTCTTCTTCTCCTCCTCCTCCTCCTCCCCTTCCGCTACTCACGACAACCATCAGCATATCGTAGGCATTGCAAATAGCACTGTCATCATCCACATCATCATCATCATCATCGTCGTCATCATCCTCAAGCAACTCGTTGTCGGTTAAGTCGTCGTCGTCGTCATTATCGACATTGGACAGGGTATTCGTATCAACAACCCAATCTTGAGTTCTCCTAACAGTTATCTATATGAGACCATATGTCAGGGACTCCACCAGTTTCCCTTGCATCCTTCATCTCTTGCATCCTCCATCGATGGTTCATCCTCCGCATCTCTCTTCCTCTGCTGAATCTAATCATCTGCGATACACAGTTAACAATTTCTTGATACGCATATCCTTCCTCTCTAATCAATTTACTCCATCTACATGTGCACCTATATCTCTCTTGGTGCGTCTGCCCTTGTTTGTCTGTTCCTGCCTTTCTATGTCACTTTCAGTGTCTCTGCATCTCTCTCTGTGACTCTCTATGAGTCCTTTGTCTTTCCTCCTGTGTCTCCCCACATTATATCGGTCTCATTTTATTCTCTCCCCCTCTCTGTCTCTGTCTCTGTCTCTGTCTCTGCCTCTCTCTCTTTCACACGCACGCACACACACCAAAATTACATTCAGTATACACATTTATCTCTCTCACTTTCTCTCTTTCTTTCTCTCTGTATCTCTATCTCTTTCTCTTTCTCTGTCTCTGTCACGCTCTATCTCCATATTTGATTATCTCTCAGCCTTTCATCCTCTGTCTTCCTGTCTGTCCAATGCTTTGGCTGCCTCTTATAGCACACGAGCAAAGAGAGATGCCAACGAGAAGATAGGGGGGGGGGCATTGGGCATTTAGGGTTCTTCCTCGGGTCGTATTTGATGGGTTGTGACAAAACTGAAAACCTCTTCGTTCTCTACTCTTCAAAAGACCCCTGCGGACCACAGAATACGTACCATACAAAATGTACGATATATATATATGTATGCAGTATATATGCATATATATATATATATATATATATATATATATATATATAGTTATGTTCCTCGCCAACCTGGTTAAACTATAGGTGACTGACTGTAAAATCGATTGGCTGCATGTTTATGTATGTCGAACATATAAACAACACCAATTCAATCTCGGACTACACGATTAATATGCAGGTATACGTATAGGGCTTAAATATAAAATACAGAACGTAGGCCTAGCTTATATATAGTGTAGCATATATGTATATGTATGAATGTGTACACATGCATACTGTATCATATATATATATCACTTATTAGATGGCGTAGTGTATATGGGTGTGTGTGTGTGTGTGCTTGTGTAATCGATTAGGCCTGAGTTATGGAGTTTCCGAATAATCGTGGGTCGCGCCCTTCAGCCATCTTGTGGCGCCTTAAGCACTTCAGTTTAATATCATCATTGGCACGGAATGGATTGTGCCTTGGCTGAGGGATACACGCAGCAGGTCATTCGAGGTCAACCTGCTGAGACGTTGCGACAATCGGCCACCCAATCGAAGAAAGAAGGCGATGGAGATAAACGAGTCGCTGCTGCTGCTGCTGCTGCTGCTGCCGCTGACAGAGTCTATCGGAGACTTCAGGGAATTTGAAGAATGAAGAATCGCTGGGGTGGTCAGAAAAGCCTCCCAGTCGACTGACTTTTTCAGCGTATTCGTGCACACAGCACAGTATAATAGCGTCTGCATGTGTGTATTCGGGTTAGTAGGAAGACTAATGTGTGATATCGGCGCATAAGACAATTTATCTAAGAACTTACAAGCTACTATGTCTGTATTTATGTAGGCCTCTTCATAGTAAATGCTTTGTTCAGATAATTTATAATGTATATGCCTATGTGTATGTTAGAAACTTTTTGTATGACCTTTGACGCATTGTTCTGTTTCTGGGTCAGCTGATGTCACTTGTTGAAACGTTAATTAATCTAACGAATCAAATTGAAGAAGGAACTGATGAAGGACGCGCCGCAATCGGCCAAATTATGGGACAAGGGCATCAAAGACGTTCACTGTATTTAACAGAAGATACGATGATTATTCACCCAACGACCTAAGGATATATGCGATGACGAAGTGATTGATCATAACGAGCATATATATAGCTCCTCCATTCAGAGATGAAAAGGAGCTATATCATGAGCAAGGAAATGATAAGGGACTCACCAGGCGACTGCAACCAGCAATCAACGAGTGAGAGCGAAGTCTTCGTCAATAAACGAGGAAAGGAGTAGTGACTATTCTTTTCTTAATTGTCCCACTGCATAATGCTTAGCAAGAAGGAGATGGACGCCAGCTGTGAACATGATCCATAGAGAAGTGTAACGTGATCAGTAGAGAAGTGGAACATAATCAATAGAGAAGTGGAACATGATCAGCAGAGAAGTGGAACATAGTCAATAGAGAAATGGTATATAATCAATAGAGAGGTTGAGCATGATCAATGGAGAAGTGGAACTTGCTCAAATGATAAATGGAACATGATCACTAGAGAAGTGGAACTCGACAGAGACACACGTGGATATGGAGGGGCAAAGCCAACTAATGGGGACGATGCATTAGTGACTTCTCCTTTCCTTGACCTCTAGTGGTGAACGTGGATGAGACATCTACGTTGCCGCCTGATCTACCCACCGACCACATGGGCCTAAATCAGTAAACTCGTTAGAGAGCGCAAATTGATCGGTAACCGTCGAATCATTGTTCCGCCGGAAGAGTGCATGAACCTTGACCTCTCGGTTAATAGTCCAGTCGTCTATAGCCACTGACTATAGGCTAGCAAATGAAGTCGAAGATTAAAAGCATTGTCAATTGATAACTTAGACAATTAAATGACTTGCACTGAAGTGTACTTACACGACAGGCGACCACGACGACGAACAACAGATATCGCCACGTTAGGTTTCTGTTCAATATTAGACGATTCATGACTCGTCGTCTGGGGCAGCACTTGTCCTTAATCCGGGTTTCGATGGTCAGCGCACGGAAGAACTGAGTCTAGCACATCGAACCTCTTTCTCACGACGACGAAGGTATGCGACTCGCAGTTGAGGCCGATGGGAGGGGATCTCATGACACGACCCTGCACTTGAAAAGGCCGTCTAGTGTCCCTTGGCGCCGATCGTCACGTCCGATTAAGACAACTCATTCTAATCTGCATGTAGTGCTTCTTCAACTACACTACAATAGTTCTTGTGTCTCTTTCGAGTTCCTAGTTCAATCTTTGAGAACGAGCGTCCAGTGTTGGAATTTTTCCAGTTTATCGGATGTTGTATGCGCTCTGCTGGCGTGTAACTAACAATAATCAGAGTCGTCGAGGACAGAACGAGGTAGGAATTATCTCAAAATATATAGGATCTTTTCCGACGTCTTCTGCTTTAAACGTCCGTTATGCTCTCATCAAAACACGGATTATGTTTTGCAGTTGAAAGCGTCATCTGTGTTCGCTCAATTCGGCTCGCTGTGTGACGTAGCGATTAATCCGTATTCATTGTGTTGATCTTGTGTTCACGTGTACACGCACGAGTTCAGAGTACGAAGCCCTCCCGAGATTCGGATGTCGCTGTCTTGAAACCCTCCTAAGGATATGACGTCACTGTCTTGATACCCTCCAAATGTTGTGACGTCACTGTCTTGTAATACCTTCCTAAGGTTAAGGGTCACTGTCTTTACCTACTCATCGACCAGTGATTATGACGACACACTTCCCTCCTCTAGAGGGACTGGAGTTTCTGCTGATGAGCGCTCAATAATCGCTGACATTCCGATCTCGTTTCTCTCATCTGCTGTTCAACGAACGTCTAACGATTATCAACAGTTGCCTCCTTTGATCGCTATTCAGGGCAGACTGCGCTGCTGGGCTCGCACTGCAACAATGACAGGACTGTGTCATGTAAACTATTCAGTTCAAAAATAGATCGAGGTTCAACACAAACTACTTTCTATACGAACTACATACTAGGTAGCCTACCTTCGTATTTGCACTGCAGAAACTTGTATGCATGCATACATGCACGCATGTATACATGTACATACATATATGTATGTATCATGGCACTTGATATTGAGCATGTAAGATAACTGTCAAACATTCAAAGATGCTGAACATAATAATATATAACATATATTTGTACTCTATAATATACATTCACACATATTAACCGACACAAGGAGAGATACATTGGGTAGAACCATCACACTATAGTGCCGTCCATAATCAGACTATTATCAGAGGCTGCGACAGAAATTCCTGACTTCTATAGGCAGAACAGCAACTGGTCTCTAAACTATCTCTAAAAAGCAAATTATCTTGAAGATCGTTTATAATACTATCGTACTGAAATTGCGACCCCTAAAAATCGCCGGGCCGTCTGCACTTTCCTAAGTCCCCCCTTGCGGTGGGCAAGGCTAGAAATACCAACCTCGTGGACGCATCGATCAACCATGCAAGGTTCCAAAGATGAGCATTGACAGGAATGAAGAAAGCAGACGTCCGTCCATTAGTACCTAACAGCTTCTAACATAACTCACCCAGAGATGTATGAAGTTCTATGAACAGCAGGATAGAAACGCCACGAGTAACAACGAACTGCCGACGTGGTCCCAACCTACACAAGACTATAAGAGCGGACGGGTCAGTCTACATGCGTCTGTGTGCTGCGTCTAGTATAAATCAATGCACGTGTTTGTCCACACGTACGTACGTGCTACGAACCTTGAGGAATCTACAGTCGATCGATGTAGAAGTTAGGCTTACATGATAAACCGATCATAAGCATTCGTAACATATCGCTCGTCCTTGTGACTTACATTTATCTTGACGTGAGTCGTCATCACGTAGGCCGCACTAGGACTCGATTCCAACGTGTAACGCACGAAACTGTATAGTTGCACCCATCACATTCAAGAAACGACTTAGTTAATGGTACTGTTACAGCGGTTCCTCGCTGTTCCGTCTCTTCTCTCTCTCAGTCGCAGTCGTTTAACGCTCTTCTGCGAACGGAACAGGCGACTAGATCAGGCGGCTACAGATACCCCCCTGCGTGTGCATGAGAGATACGCACGCATGCATTCCTGATACCCACCCGCACAAAGTCTCTTCTAGCCTGCTGCTGGGTAGGCGCTCATTGAGCTCAATGGCTAGTAAGGACTCCCTGTTAGTCCCGCACTCCTGTGTATGCAATCGACGATGAGAGCACATCGTGTTTTCTCGTGTGTTGGAACGAGTACCAGGAACAAACAAATGACGTAGGCCTACGCTTTCGAAGGTTAATGTTCTCAGGAAATTTCCAAAACTTATTAAATCGCACCTCGTTAGAGCTGTTATATAACCATGTAATTATTAGCTCGTCTGCGTGTGAGACTTTTAAAACGTCCTATGGTAACCTTGCTAGCTCCCATTCGTAACATTTTACCTCTACTACGTTAAATTGTAATTGTCATTATTATCGTAGTTACAATTACATAGGCCTATAGCGCCACTTGTAGGTAAGGCTTAACCGAGGTCTCCCTATTCTATCATAATTGATGTCTGATATAAAGAAGAACTAAAATTTCATCAGTTATCAGTACAATGCATAAAGAGTTGAGCTCACGTACTACGCACCTGGAGCCAGGCAGACGGATTCTCACCCAAACCTCACTGCATCATACTCAAGTCGCTGGACCATGTTGTGTCGATATAATGTAATGTGAAGCGAGAACGGGTCGTATTATAGCGCCCAATGTAGTTCCTGGTTGGTGGTATCTATGACCAACGTCGTCGTTCGGCTATTCCACGATGCTCCGTGTTCATACAGATGAACATCCATCGCCTGAGGATTATATTCTTCATTCAGACCGAATAATGTTCGTCATAAATGACATCGAAGAAGAAGAGTCTTATATATATATATATATATATAGGCCTACTGAGGCCTACTAGAGACCTAGGCCTCTTACATGCGCACTGAATTATAGACCTACGGATAGAAACGATCATAGCCTCATGAGTAGCGGGCTCAGATAATATGCTAACAAATATGCTTGATTGCTGTAGGTTGAAGGTGATGTCTTATCGACAGAGATACGCATCTTATGTGTCTGTTGGCACGTGTATCATTATTTAATAAGTGCTTATGTATGCATGTATATAAATATATATATGTGTATACTTTGTGTATGTATATATAAATGTAGTTACTAACGGTCAGTGAGAGCGAGAATCTGGCGGTTACAGTGCTACATTGGCTGTTTCAAATAGGTCATGAGGTCGTGGCTTCAAATGTCCACAAGACTCCACATGGATATACTACACAGATATCAAGGCATTCTGCGAATTCATTGCTTACTGACCAACTTAAGAACATTCGTAGAAAATAATAATAATATTGACTGTGCAATGGGAACAAATCAGAGGCAAATCGTTAGCCATCTACCTACCGTCATGTTTATCATCCGCTTAGCGTCATGTTAGCTGCGCCAAGTCAAGTGGGTTTTCCATAGACGGTCATCGGAACTTCAGAATCATGTTGCCACATGCAGACACGCTGTCAAGTAACAAACGGTAGGTCTATAACACATAATATTATAGATCAATGCCAAAAGATTGACGCCGTCTTCTCAACGATATTCCAATATCTTAGTAGTTCAGAGATCTATAATTGGGAGGGGAGGATTTAGTTCTACTCCACTTCGTGGGCGCCGTAAATCTAGCGCAGTAAATAGGACGATGACCTTCTTTTGGTGGTTAACTCATTAATAAAATATGCAAAGCAATATATTTACACTGAACCCAGCCTAGCAATTTCAAGAATCCACGATACGGTTCAGCCAATGGTTCGTGACTGGACGAGGTCAATGCGTTTATGAGAGGCACGTGATAATAAATCTGTCTCCTCCTCCGCGTATAAATGCGTACTTGACCGAAAATTTAACTAATTCCCATCTGCATGTTGGGTTTGATAACGTTCGATATCGTTTATCAATAGCGATGCCTTCATATCATAGGTTATAGACTGGCATCAACCTCAAACATATTATATTAAGCAGTGTAAAGTATGGAGTACTTCAATTTAGCCCACTTCAGTCTTTGTTAGCTCCTTTCGTATCTCTCTCTCTCATCTTTAGCCTCCACCTCTCAATCAGCCCTCTATACGCCAGTGGACCCACCTCTGTATATCATATCTGCCTTCTTCGTCTCATACGATACCTGTCCATATGTCTTTATATCTTTCTCTCCCTCTCACTATCTCTCCCTTCCTGTCTCTCTCTCCCTCTCTCTCTCTCTTCTACTCTCTCTCTCTCCCTCTCTCCCACTTCTCACTCTCTCTTCATTAACTGCTTTCTTCAAATCTCTCCTTGTCATGCCTCCTTCTCTTTCTGCTTCTCTCGCATTTTATCTTCCCCTCTTTCTTCTTTCCTCTCCCCATCTCCTTCTCTGTCTCCTGTCTTTCTCTCATTCTCTGCCTGCCTGTCTCCTGTCTCTCAGTCTCATATTTTGACAGGCTTGAGCAAATTAGCTGTGACACAATTCAATACAGCTACTTATGGTCAAAAGTGAAAATAAATCAACCTAATATACAAGCCACAAGATAATAAAAACGTCACTGACATTAGACCATAAAATAAGCCTTGCTCATATATTTCATATATATTAAGACGTCTAAATGGGTTTACAAACATGAAAATGGATCTAGTAATAACCTGAGTCAAGGATTTAGTTATGGACCTCATTCAAGGAAGCAGCGGAAAATCTGTTTTGACTTAACACGTTGACTGCGGAGATTTGTATGCAGTTGCATGTAATACGGGACGTGTATACACGTCCCCAGCGGTGCTATTGCAATTCCTGATAATTATTAGATAACCTTGCACTTTCAATTGCAAGTAATCCTATTTATCATATGCACTATGCAATGGCAATTAAATAGGATACTTATATGTAGAATTTAGAATTAATGCAAAGACCAGCCAATCAGCCTTAACGCTAAGGCTCATGTAGATGCTCTAAAAAAAGTCACAGGTTACATCTGCAGAAAGGTAGACGATTTCTCCCTCCGATATATCCTTTCTCTTCAGCTGGTGTATAGGCCTACTCTACCGAAGTTGCATTTAAGTATTTAAGGCATGATTTTTAATGCCTGCTTGCAGAAGCCGTATTTCACGAACATCGATCTTTTCATCATTATACAATGTGAATGAGAAACTACGACTGCACAACTCTTATTCCGAGTATTATAACTTTATATTACAGAACATTAGTCACTGTAAAGACATTCAACTGGATCTTACAGCTGAATACCACCTAACAATTTTTTAAATCATGAACGGTCCCTCGTTAAAGTTTACGATGTTCTAACCTCATTTGTGAAACAATTTTGGAATCGGGGCTTTCAGCGATGACGAGTGTTGCATGGGTGACTAACTCGATATACATCGCAACCCATACAGAGCGGTTTGAGCTCCAATTATGACTGAGTGCATCGATAATACTAATTAAACTGCACGGTCGTTTTCCAATTTTATTAAAAATTTTATTGTTATTAATTTGGAATATTAGTTGTTTATGGAGTTGTGTAAGACGTTCCTTTTTCTACTCACAGTGTATACGTATTGGTTTATTATTATTTCGGTTGAGCGCATATACATCGCGCAACCACGGACGCACATTGGCTCACGCGAGCACTCATTTATAATATGTTGACCGTAACGATAATAATAATTACTATATCGGGGGTTTGCGTATACATGCAACTCAAGAGACGATATCGTAAACACGCAGCTATATCACACTCAACTAACACTTATGCATCACTTATCCCTAATGTCCAGGCGGATGAATGGGCTTCATAATACATCCATGATATCATTTCATATATATATATATATATATGAAATTATATATATATATTTTTTTTAAATGCACAATGCACATGCATGTGTCCATAATATTTATATACGCATAATTAGGCAACAACATAAAAGCAATGTAGGCCTACTGAAACTTTTTATCTATAATAGCCTTGTGCCAATTCGAGAGTTTATAACACAATATACGAATGTATGATAAATCTGTAGCGCATTATCGGTTGTCATGAAGGACTTCTGAATGTAGACCTAAACAAGGTGGCTCAATAAAATATGCTGCGCTAGAGAAAATAAATTTCTCAGCAAGCAATTGAGAGTTTCAACCAAATTTACAGAAAATACATGGAATAATTTTATTTTTCAACAATCTCTGAGAATTTCACTGATAAATATCCATTCCTTCAGAAATTGCAAATGGAAATGTGTGCAGAAAACAGCGTGATGCACACGAAATTTTTAAAATACGGAAGTGAATATTTTAGCAGCTTTATATTATAACCAAAGAAGCAATGAAACTTGTCAGTACAAGTTACAGTGTTTGCTTAAAAATCTGTTCCCGTGAAATTTTTAAGCTTTAAACCCGAATTGGTTGCGGAGAATTTCACTTATGTAGAGTGGTTTGATTTTTTTATCGAGCCACTCTGTACACATATGATGTCACAAAACGCTCACTTAGTGAGCTGTATGGAATTGATGAAGGTTGTTTCTATAGCTTCGTGTATAAAGATATTTCTATTAAGGGTGTTTTCCAGTAAATGACACATTTAGATGAATGTGATGACTTTTTTTATTGCGCTTTGCCTGTCAGTAGGTAAGGCCTGTAAACCTGTAAATACTAATATTAGGAGTTCGCATTACGACCGACCTCGGAATCCCATCAATTTCTAATTAGCCTTGTGCTATATAAAATTTATTTTGAGTGCACCTGATTCATGCTTTTCGTGTGTATTGTTAATATTTACATATAATCTAAAAACATATAATATAGGGATCTTGTGTATATACATGGTATACATCGTCATGGTGTATACCGTAAATATACATGTATGTGTATATGTAGGCCCCTTACTTATTTACTTGAACTCATGTACAATGTATACGGCGCCACTTTCTTAGACCTCGTCTGTGTTATAAACATAGTCTTATATATATATATATATGTAATAATTGCTGTGGCCAAATACATGCTTCATTAAAGAGCAACTACGAAAATCAGAAATGAAAACACTTTTCATTATGCAGATGATATAGTTTTGTCGCGGTTACTCTCGATAGGATTATGTCTTGCCTCTGTCTCTCTGTGTATCTCTGCCTCTGTCTGTCTACCTGTCTGTCCATCTGTCTCTGTTTCTGTGTCTCTATCTGTCTGTCTGTCTCGCTCTGTCTCTTTCTTTCTCTCTGTCTCTGTCTGTCTGTCTCTGTCTGCCTCTGTCTGCCTCTGTCTGTCTATCTGCCTGCCTGTCTGTCTCTGTCTGTCTGTCTGTCTCTCTCTCTCTCTCTCGTCTAATCAACTCATGCGAAGTCGTTATTTACACAGGCACGCGTGCGATAAAAGACATATATATATATATCTATCTTTATCTAAAAACGTGTGTAGAGTGTTTTAGACCCTTTAAAAGGCACTACATAATTGCGGGCATGCATGGTGAGAACTTGAGAAGTTGAGATGTATGGGTCAAACATTAGATTTTGAAGTGCAAGATCCGATACCTGCGCACACAGTGGATGTATACTCAGTCACATCTGTATAGTCGGTTCAACATTTCTATAGTCCTACATACATACGCATGCATCATTATATATAAAGATTATACATATATAATTATGGTTATATTTGTGTATATATGTATGCATTACCTATACGTAAAGGCATTCTTTCATACGTTTGATTGTAACATATATGGTTATTGATCTATATAGGTCGTAAAACTTTTATGGAATTAGACATATATATGTCAAATGGTTTATGGAATTAGACATATGTAGGTCAAATGGTTACGCGACATAAATGATTTTCACACAGGCCTTTACAGTCACTGTAATATCGTGACACTATGCTACGGATTTCAGGTCGACTATCCAATGTATCCATATAAGTTTTGTTCTGCATAAGTCGTATTTTTACACTAAAAGTTATTTCGAATGCTACGTTTCAGAATTGTATACATACCATTAGGTATCATAAGCCTATAGTATAGGCCAATAATTATGAAAAATTCGGTTTATCGGGACTTTTATTGTTTTGGGTCTGTCCCTTGTATCCTATATGTAAGATAAATATTTCGTACATAGGCCCAGATAATTATTATGACTTCAGAACCGGTTGAACAAATAAACGAACGAATAGAATGAATGAATAAATGAATGAATGGCATGAATGAATGAATGGCATGAATGAATGGATCTATGGACATGATAATATATACTGTGCTCTTTAAGTGGACTACTTTTCAATAACGACGCGCTCGTCAACATGAGTGGTGCTAAAGTCTACGTTGAAGCACAAGTGCTTATCGAGGCAAATAACCCAAAAGACACTGGAAAGTGAGTATACTGTGGGCGGATGGTCAAACACATGTGTACGTAGGATCCAACCAACGGAATAGCATTCACAGTTTGACACAGACCTGTTCCGTTTTTCATTGAGAACCCAACCAATTGAGTTGTCCATTCACGGCTGCTGCCACTCACCAATAAATCGTCCGCGTCGGACTAAGGCTTGCTGGGGCACTGGGCATCCATCCCTCGGTAATAGATATTGGTGGGTCGCCGTAGAAGATGACGAAGCCGATGATATTATAACCCCTATAATTTGTGTAGGTCTACTTCGCATATTTTATGCAACAAGCCATGTCGCGTGCTATGAAATTCGTTAACACTACATAGAATCGTCAGATACATAATAAATTAATTAAGTATTCTCCAGTTGTAAGTATTTATTATGTACGTGTACAGAGGGCATCTGGCCACATGGCCCAAGAATACAAAGTTAAGTCTCTATTTTTCACGATGATTAGACATATTTCTTCTTGTCATTATTTTCTTATATATATATATATATATCTATATATAGACTATGTAGACGTCCTGATTGGAGGAGCCGTCTGGGTCATCTTCCAGCTGAGCAGCGCTACAGCTGCAATTTGCCTGGAGGACTGTTTCAGCTGCTTGGCTCTTCGCTTGCCTACTTGTCTAGACGTTGCTTTGAAAGTTGCGCTCAAAATGCAGACAAATAAGCCGATGCAGTAAAATCGTTCCAAGAGATTACTATAGCTTATAGTCACAGAAGCTTATTAGAGATTACTACCGCTTATAGTCACATAAGCTAACTAGTGATTACTATAGCTTATAGTTAACGACAGACAGCACTGCCCGAGTCTCTTGGGGTCCTGGAAACGTAAAGGTGATCCGGCCCTGCCACTCCTTAGGATATGGCAGAGGATAAATATTTCATCAGTAAGTCTGTGCATGACCCGTATTCGTCAGTAGCTGATCTCTTGGTAGTTTAAAACATATCAGTAACTGACTATAGGTGTCACTCCAACAACACTAGACTACGTCGTCTCGATATTTGTCTGTGGCAGACGGCATATAAAGATGTCTGAGGATAGAAACTGTCCAAATCTTGACAAAAAAGGAAGCAGTCTATGTAGACTAGCAGCTGGGGTGTCAAGCCTTTTTGTGTTGGCGGGCCAATATCGATATTTTTCAGCAAGTGCATGGCGGGCCAGAGTGCTGACGACGTGTGAGGAAATTGGGGTAGGGGATCTCAGAGGGGCTGTACACGCAGTTGAATTAAGCTTTGACAACGCGATTCTGATATGCATTATCAATTACAAAATCAGAGAAGACTCAAAAAACCGTTAAATGACAAATATCTAATTTGTGTCTGGTGCCTTTCTGACCACCTCTCCACACCTCTCTTCTTTGCAGCGTGACTCAACTCTTGGAGACTTGCTCCATGCATCCCATTCTTCCATGTCATCTGTCTGTTCCTTATTTGGTCCTCCATTCTTTATTTGTTTCCTCCATTCTTTCAAAAACCAGCGTTCAATACTTTCTATCATCTTTCATTCCGCAGATGTGTCCGAACAAACCTAGCTTTCTCTGGAGGACTTTTTGCATGAGGTTTTCTCTTATGGTGATTCTTCTTTAGGCCTATAGTTCATCATCACTGACCTTCTGAGTCCATCCTATTCTAAGTATCCTACGATAAAATCTTCTTTCAAATGTGAGCAGTAAGCACTCGCCTTTGGAAGTCCGTCGATAGTGTCTCACATTAATAGGCCTAGATCATGCTGCGGATCAAGCACGTTTTCAGTACGTTCAGTCGTTCACGTTGACCCATACACTGATTGCCTTGCTTTCTCAAGGCTGTCAACACGGCTACTTCCTTGTTTGTGTTAATTTCACTTCTGCAATCCAGGTTATGTTATTTTCATGAACTGACACTGCTCTACCTCGCTTTTTACTCTGTCCATTACCTGCTCTAGACACGCAACAAACACGGCAGGTGACACTGAATCGCCTTGTCTAATCCCTCTGTTCTTCTTGAACCACAGTCCGATTTCTCCGGTCCACTCGTATACTGCACATGCAAAATACTGTCCTTAAGCAATCGAATCAGTCTTCATTCAACTATGTAAGACTGTAAAATTGGGCACGGTACAGTTTGGTTAACATTGTCAAATGCTTTTCTGAAGACTACAGCCGTATAAATTATTTTCTTGTTTGCCGTCTCGCCTTCTCTGCTATTATAATAATCATATTCGTTATCAAAACTCAATATTTATACTGCGCCTCAAAATAGCTAAGTCGAGGAAGCCAGCTTATCACAGGCGCCTAGTCAAAACAGAATCGACAAGTCTCCGGGACAGAATCTGCTGTATGGTGCTTCTTCCTTTCCGGAATCTGCTCGTCTGTCAGGTATTCTTCAACTTGGCTTCTCGATCTTTCTGCCAACACCATCATCAACACTTTTCCAGATGGCTTATCAGAGTAATCGTTCTGTAGTTGTTGCAATCCAAGTTATTTCCAACGCATTTACCTTTTTACGGAGCGTCCTTAATATAGACTGTTCCATGTCTCTGGTGCCTGTCCCTGTTTCCATGCCATGTTACATGTCTTGTGGATTTTTCGTATCATCACCTCCCTCCCTTACTTAGGCATTTTGCCAGTGATCCTGTCAATGCCAGAACTGTTATTATTTTTCAATCTTCTTATAGCTTCTCTGACGTCTTCCTCCAGTATATAGGCTATCCTCATTACTGCAAGTTTCCGAGGATGAGATTCTTTTAGCTCCTTTATTACCCCGCGGCTGTGTCGGGATTTGCTTGCTCTGTGTATAACTAACTGAGAAATGTTGTCCATCATTGCACAATTTCCTTAGTTATTTCCGGTTAGCACTTTGCCATTCTCACCTTTTACTTTACTGTTAATAGTCTCGGCTGCTGTTTTCTGTTTATATTCCTAATCGCTTTATAGACCTCCCTGCTTTTGCCTTATCGATGATGTTTCTCAATCATCCCTGCGTTGCTGTTCCAGCCAATTAGTTTTGCTGCTTTCCGATCATCGTTGAATTTTTTCTTGTATCTTTGTTCCAATGTGTTCAGGGAGTTTTGTCGCAGCTTCAGATTCCTCTTCTTTCATTATCGCAAGCTTAAAAGGAAATACACTGTGTCCCAATTGAGCTGATACCCTGTTTGTTTTTGCTAAAATCCGTCAATTCTATGTTATTCAATAGCATTTCACAGACTGAAAGAGGGATAAATTACGAGTGTCTTCTGAAAATTTAATAAAATTCTATGAACAGGGTCCAAAGTTATGCACACTCAAATGTGGACAAATAAAATTCGAACTATCCAACATGTATAAATTCATAAATTTGTTAACTTTACAATTCCACGACTTGAAAACAGCAACATTTAAAATGAACCTGAGACAAATGTTCTTCTTCAAAGCTGATGTTCAAAATGTCCGCCATTAGCTCGAATACATGCTCTAAGGCGATCGCGCCATTCATTGATTGCACGGTCAACAATTTCTTGATCAAAGCGACTCTATTCCTTTACAACTCGCTGTTTGAGATGGTCAACGTCGCGTATGCGGATTTGATAAACACGTTCCTGAAGGACGCTCCATCTTGTAGTCGAACGGATTGAAATCAGGGCTAATGGGAGGCCAAAGAGTGGGTGAAATAAATTCTGGAGTTTTTGTGACGGCATACATTTTAATAAGTAAGGCATGCAGTTTGCTACAAACATATTATTTTCTTTTACTTGTTGGAAAGTTCGAATTTTGTTTGTCCAAATTCGAATGTGCATAACTTTGGACTCGGCTGATAAAATTTTATGAAATTTTCACACGACATTAGTAATTTATCTCTCTTTATGTCTGCAAACTTTTATTTCGTTATGTTTAGAATTGGCAGATTTATTACCAAGAGAAAAAAGGTATCACTTCAATTGGGACACAGTGTAATGTTACAGTGACGTTATAGTTATGCAGTAAATAGAGTAGGCATTTGCCAACATTATTTTTTTCCGAAAAGTCCGAAATTAGTTTGTTAAATGTTGAATGTGCAATACTTTGGCTCATGTTAAAAGATTTCGGTCCTATTTTGGAGAGCATTGACAATGTATCTCTCTTTCAGTGTGCTAAGCTTAATTGAATTATTTGTAGAATTGACAGATTTATTGCCAAAATAAACATGATGTCAATTCAATGGAGACACAGAGCATACATTTTACGCCAATCATCCTTGATATATGACTAAGTGGTTATTGAAGGTTATCAAACAAATAATCTGGTAGGCCTAGAGAGAGAGACAGACAGACAGACAGACACAGAGAGACATACAGACCGACAGGCAGACATACAGACAGAGACAGAGAGAGACATACAGACCGACAGGCAGACAGACAGATAGATAGACAGAGGCTGAGAGAGAGACAGAAAGAGAGAGTAAGAGAAAAAAAAGAGAGAAAAAGAGAAAAAGAAAGAAACAGAGACAGAGACAGAGATAGAGACAGAGAACAGATACAAAGGCAGAAACAGAAAGCCATAGAGAGATCGACCCGCTTTGATTAAAAAAAGTTCCTCCATCATTCCCTGTAAATCAACCACCGTCATCTGCCTCCAAGCTGTTTTATCCATCACGTCTCGGACTTTCTCACTTATTCAATAACGCTAACCCCAGTCCACTTGATCGTTACCCCTTCCAATTCTCGCCCTAAAGTCACCCGCCTTAATTGCAACTATTGTGCCTCCTCTGACCCTCGGGAAAAATGACTCGGTCCTCCCTTGGACTACGAACTTGATTCAACGCTCACAAATAAGCTGGTGCCCTGCGCTTGGCTTTTGAGTGTCGCTTTTAAGTTTGGAGCTCACAATTACTTCGAGCCTTCAAGGGACTTATAAATACATCACACTGTGTTTCTTATCTGCTTGAAATTTACATAGTGCGTAGAGATTAAAATGTTTGAAGTACTGAGGGTCTTCAAAAGTGAAATGTTTATAGGAGAGGCATTTCCAGTTGTAAAGTAATTTCGTTACAAGTTAGTAAGGGTGATTAAACGTTACTTAATTGGGCCTACAGCAGTGAATTAATAACTCTCATTTAGTTTCTAAGCGACATTGCCTTCTAACCAATCTGTCACAGTGGGGACAAAAGCCTCATTTGGCCTCTGGACATCTAGCGAGTCTAAACGTTCTATTATACATAGCTACATACTTAGTCAAGTCAACCAGAATTTCACGCATTCGGTATATATATACATATATATTAAAAATATGTGTATATTTAGGCTTAATCTACTGAGGATTTGATGGATTCGACAACCTATGCACCATTCAATTCCCAGCAGTAAATTAAATAAGCAAGGGGTCGTTTTATCCCCTCTTTTGCAGCCCCTAAATTAGAATCTATAAAGGAACTCAAACGCGTTACTTTAGCTCATGTGCGCACTCTATACTCCACTGAAAGATACGTGCGTATTTTTTGCCTCTATTTGCTTGAAGACAACTCTAAGTATTGAATGTTTTTATTTCTGTCTTTTCATGAATGCCAAGAACCATTAGTTAAGACACTAGTTAAGATTAACTTCTATATATTTTTACTTACTTGATTTGTGAATGCTAGTAATATTAGTACCCATTGCCCGTTTATAAATTCTACTTAGGGGACCCTGGCTAGAGGGGGCAATGGCCTCTTTAGGTTCCCCTGTGTAAACAGATTATTCATTTATGAAAACTTTTTGTTTGTTGTTTTCTCGTGTTTTTTGGTTACCAAATAAAAAAATTATCAGTCTACCAGGATTACCATCCTATAAGTTATGACAGATGCAAACGGCAGTTTGTAGGCTACCACAGATGATATTTAGTTTTCGGAATGTTTAACTCTCTCTCTCTCTCCATCATAATACAGCACATATTGAAAGTCTCGATAGAAGCGTAAGGGACCATGGCACTTACAAATCAGTCATCCTATAAAGCTCCTTTCATTAGAATTTGTGCCTTGAGCATTTGTGTGCGTCCTCCAATCCAGTCCTAAGGTGCCAATGAGAAGGCGTTGCAATCTCGCTTATCTGTAAGGTAAGCTGAAAATAAGCTGCTTATTGTGACGATAGATTTATACTTTTTGTGGAAGACTGTGCCGTAAGAATGTTTTAATGGGAAACTAAGAATCCTCTTCCTCTAACGTATACACGCCTATCGTGTCCAGCCAGCCATTGCATGCGCAATGACGATTCATTCATTCATTACAAGAATATTTATGTGTATCGCCTCTTCAGGGTGACTAGTCCTACTCAGAGGCGCTCCCAACGCCAGCGCGGGGCTAAACACTAGAAAATCTAGCCATCGCTGGGTTGGTGCTTACACGCCGAAGCGCCACCAATCATCATGGTAATGGGAAGTCAAATTTATTTAGCGCCACTTCAAGATACACTATAGTTTGAGGTGCTCTCTGACAGGATAAGACGATGCTGTAAAAAAATTGTCTTCAAGCGGAAAAGAAAGAGGGGTGTGTTGGTAATTTGGCGAGAGAAAGAGTCGATAAGTAGTTCGAAACGAGTCTGCCAACAGATTCTGACTATGTGCGTCATATATAGTTTATGATCTCCTTAGGTCTTGACTAGGAAGTGATTTCTCGCCCCCGTACCCGTCCAATGATCACAGTTTGACGAAGCGTCCGTGAAAGGCGAGAATTATCTAGAAGGCGCTATTTCGGTTTTTGAACGCTGCAGACATCCCAAGAATACCTCCACGATTACATTACGATGTATCAACGGCTTGTTTCTATTTGACTAAAACGTAACTTAACAAATATATTTACTATAGATGAATTTTACGGCAGGCACATTCAGATATGAGGGCAAACCCGTGAATGAAGAAAAAAGCATAAACTGACTTACACAGCGTATTCAGAATCTTAGAGATCGCCCCTCGAATGAAACAATGTTCAATTGTTGTGCATAAAACTTTGAATCGCTTATGCAATCCATACATATTCTCAAATTTAGATAAAATTCTCGGCCTACCTGTTTTTGTATGTGAAGTGGATTGACTTGGCACCTTCCAATATTAAAGGAACTTACACTTTTTTGCCATGCAGTCGTCATCCACCTTAATCTACATATACTATGCACACTGTCAAACGCTCATATAAATTATGTGAATAGTATTTTATGCACGTATGTATATATATACATGTGTAGGCCTACAGGTGTGTAGATGTGTGTGTGTTGACCTGGGTGAAGGTGTGTGTAGGTGCGTGTGTGTGTGCAGCGGCACTGCGGACTTATGGGTATACTTAAATTACGCTATATTAAGTGGCTCGAAACGTAATTACATACATACATACATACATACATACATACATACATACATACATACATACATACATACATACATACATACATACTACATACATACATACATACCAAACAATCAATCAATCAATCAAAAATACTTGATATAGCGCCCCTTCACGGTATCTACTCAGAGGCGCTCCATATATACATACATACATACGCACATACATACATATGTATATACGTATTATTATGTGTAGATTGTATGCACGTATATACACTTGAAGACGACGACGATCGAGACAGTCATTGTCTGTTCTAAGGACGTTTAGCTACTCATCACGTCAACGATGTCAACTGCCACGGAGGAGACAGCTTACCGTCACAGCTACTCTCTCGTCATCATTCGTCTCTCTCTCGTTCTGTCTGTCTGTCTGTCTTTCTCTCACTCTCTCACTCTCTGAGTGTCTCTGTCTCTCTGCTTCTGTCTCTGTCAGTGTCTCTGTCTGTCTGTCATCTGTCTATTTAGCATTGGCGCTATATAAATGTCCTGGTTTAATAATTTAACTAATTTAAATATCATTCGTAGCCTATATATATATATATATATATGCATCACTTTGATTTAAGAAAATGCACACATGACTGGCAACTTTAGTAGTTTAAATCGCTCAAGAAGCAACGAACGCTAAAGCCTAACAATGACACAGAATATTCTCTCGGAAAAATAGAGAATTCTGTTGTAGGCTACTAGACAGCCGTGCCCATTGGTGTTGGCTAAACCAGTTAAGAGGAGTCCACTTCTCTTTATCAGCTCTCCTTCAACGTAGTCTCGCCAGAGGGCCATCGACAGAGACTTGTATTTATTCAGACGACAGCTGGACGTTACGTAATCGACGTCACGAGTGTATTTAATGACCGACGATTGGGACAAGAATGAACAACAACAGCCTCGTAAGTGTTTATATCTTGCACGTATAATATGCCCCTAACTCTTTAACTAGCGAGCTATACGCACGTATGCGCTTCATGGGCCCTATATTATATTTTTTTATATGGATCATTTGGAGTTAAGACTTATCAAAACTTTCCGCTGTTTTGAATGCTTGCCAAACAGAGGCACGGTGAGAGAGTAATAGTTGTACGACATGGTTTAAAGAATGAAGTGTAGGCGTCATTGAGTTGGAGAATGACCTGTTCATTCAAAAGGTAGATTGACGTATATCTGAGTAATCGAAGCATGCCATAATAATATCATCCAGTAGAACGACCTGACTGGTTTGCAGCGTTTGCTGATGTCTAAATTGCCATCTCGTCTTTTACGCA